>VZRW01002940.1:209180-304583 GCA_013398125.1 Aegotheles bennettii
CTCGCCCCGCGGGGCTGCCCCGCACTTCGGCCGTTGCGGTCCCGCAGGGCCCCGCCCGGGCAGGGCGGCTCCGCTCTCCCCCGGCAGCGTTCCTGACCTGCGTCCCCGTCCGGCGCCGAGGTCCCCGCTCTCCTCCAGGCCGGCAGTGCCGGGTGCGCTCCTTGTCCGGCTTCCTGCGGGGCTGCGCTGCCGGAGGGCCGGGAGCGCCCCTGGTCTGTGCGGGCCCTCTCCCCGGAGCCCAGGGGTTTCCCTCTCCCTCCATGGAAGAGCGCTGTACACCTCGCGTCCCCTTGCGAGGTCCCGTACTCCTTCTCCCTCCGGCTCCGGGCCGTGCAGCCCTGCCTTTCCTCCTCCGTGCGGAGCAGCCCCAGCTCCCGGGCCCGGGGCGCTGCCCCTGCACCGCGCACGGCCGCCGCTGCCGTCCGGGCTGCCCGGGGCACGCACAGGCACTGGGGACTCGTGCGGGGAGGGCACCCAACTGCACCTCTGTTTGCAAATTCCTCTCGGGAGAAAGCAACCAAGGAGGAGCAGGTGCTCGCTGCCACGGCAAGTCCTGCAGCCCAGCTGTGGCCTTCTCTCTTCTTGAAAACCTAAGGGGCAGAATAATTTGTTGGAGCAGCAGCCATCTGTTCCCAGCTGTTACTTTGGGGGGGCCCTCTTAGTGGGAGGCCACATCACGCAAGAGGATGGGCATGCCATACAGTGGGTTACTGGAAGCCAGCAGCCATAGAGAGCCAGGGGCCACTGCTCCATCTCAAACTCATCACACGTGCAGCGAGCAGTTCATGTGCAGTGGATGCCTGTCCTGGCTTGCTGGAGGAAGCAGCAGGTGGCTGGAGCTTGTGCCCTGGCTGGGCTGATGGTCAAAGCCCTACACACTCTCTGGTCAAAACCTCTACGCAGAAAACATATGAAGCACAGACAACTTTTGTTCCTTTAGGCAAAATCAATAAAGTTCTGCTTGCTGATGCAAACACTCCCAACATTTTGAAACCGATCAGATGTCATGTTTTGAAGTTATCACATTGCAGATAGATAAACAGAGAAAAGACACCAAAGCATACAGCTGTCTAAAGTTGGCAAAACAAAGCAGCAAGAAATATGCCATGTGACCTTTTAATTGACCTTGTCGAGAATAAACAATGGGATCTGGCCATGTTTTGATTTTGTTACATTACCCATTTGTTGATTTCATAGATACTCCTTGCTCTCTGTGTTTTACAAGTCTGTGGACAACTGGAAAGACTGTCCCAGCATTCTCTAAGCGTTTGTACAGGAGCATGGGACAAAGGTTGCTTCTGCACAGACAGGCAGCACAGGATACAGAGTGCCATTTATGTCATTTCAGGGTTAACATGCACATTTCTGTAAATTTCCAGCGCAGTAACGAGAGAAAGCAAAATCTGTAGTCTTTCTTCATTTTTCATCTTTTTTTTCCCCAACACAGGAAATGGATCCATAATACTGTGCAGTAATGTGACATGCAGAGCTGTCAAACTGTGACATTTGGGATGAGTGAGACTTTTAAACGTCAGAAATCCAATTTTTAATGGCACACTGGCAACACAGACCTAACACTTCATCACAAGGATGACACCTTCTAAAAGCTGTTTTAAAATAAATCAGAGTGGGTATGTGCTCCTTCAGAAGAGAACTGCATTTAAACAAGTTTCAGGAGTGAGGAAAATGTATAACAGTTTCATTATTAAATCAAGTCAATGAAGTTCAGGAGATTTTGGTGAGAAGGGATTACAGTGCATGTGGAGGTGCAGTTCAAACCCACATAATCTGGAGCTGTTTAAGTGACCTTCATCAACTCCTTGTCATACAAACTACATTCCTCTTACATCCAAAAACAATTCAGTTTGCGAAAGCACTTGAAGCCAACCACCTATAGACTAACTGCTACCTACACCTCGTTGGCTTTCCCCAAGAGGGGAACAGCATTGCACTTACCCCACTGCAGGCTCCTGGTCTACAGCCAGCTTCAGAGGGGTGCCCAGAAGAACATGGTGGGCATGGCCCCTTGCTCTTCCCAACAGCAAGTGACCAGCCGCAGTTCCTCTTCTACCACCTGGGAAGACAAAGATGTAGACCTCAGCACCAAGACCACAAGTGGGTTCTCATCAAGTACAACAGTAGCTTTGCCAAACAGAATTAGGAGAAAGGTCTGTAATACCCTGTTGGACACACTGATGGATCCAGCTCAGTGAGCTGCTTCGGTGATTCAGCACTACACTGGCTGCTTTAGGATAGCAAATTGAGTCATGGCTTCAAATCATACAAGTGAATTTAACATTTAATGCAATCTCTTTGTGGAAGGAATTACTACCCTTATTGCCTTGGACATTAGGACAATAACTCAGTAATAACAATGAATATAGAAGTAAATTAATTAATTTGTGAAAGAAAAAAAGCAAGTCCAACAATTGCAAAGAAGAAAAAAAACAGAAAAAATACCCCAGGTTCAGCCTGAGTTCTGCGGTCCTTAAAAACCAACATAGGGCAGAGAAACCACTTATTCTTATGGCAGTCCTGTAGTTTCTGGGTTTTTTTGTGAATTGGCAGTACTAAATCAACTGGCAATTAAGTCAGACTAGCTTATTTTCTCTCATATGAATGGGTTATAACTACTTAGACAGCAAATCAGGAAACAAATATTTTCCATTTCACTTTGTAATGACAAAGATTACTGTTTTCACACTTTGTGAAGAAATGGCTGTCAAAAAAATGAACAACCAAGCAACTCCATTTCTTACTTCGGTGTTAGAATTTAGGCTAGCATATAGCCAAGATCAAAAATCATCCCTGAAGAGTTTTATTTTTATATATAGATCAATCTGATTGTATAATTTGAAGAAATTTTGTTTCATTTACAAGTCTCAATTTCTCCACCCACCCCAAGGAACTGGTATTATTCATAGACAAGGACATAGACATTGCTTATACAAACACCATCTGATGAAAACAGGACCTTTGGCAGCTAGAGAGGGTGCAAAGGACAGAGCTGTGAGGTTGAAGACAATACAGGTTCAATTCAGGCATTCCTGGGTTGCTCAGTCAGAGTACTGGTATTTTTCTGCTCTGTGTCACTGTGTCCCTGTGCCTAAAGGAAGCCATAAAACTAGAGGATTGGGTGAAACTATTCGTATCTCAAATACTGCTTTTGGGCAGAGCAGCTGTACCAAAGCATATACTGCTACACCACTGAAACAGACAGTGGCTACAGCAACTCTAGTAAGAACTATTCGTTCTTACTACTTCAAACCCGTGAATATTTCTTACACTCCTTAGTGAGCTCCAGACTCGAAGCACTTTGTCACACACATGCAGGAACTGAATCATAGCATTCTGTCAGACACTTCCAAGGATTTGTTTCAAGATCCACTTCAAAAACTGCCCCGAAATTATTTCAATCAGACTCATAAGTTCTTTTATATACCATTTAGCAGGATATCCCAAGGATATCCTTGGTTCCTCATACAAACTCAGTATTAATTGGGAGAGCCTACTCCTCTGTACCTTTTGCCTCCTGCCTCAGTAAACGTCCCTTCCTATTTCTTAAGTGCTTTAGAAATCACTTCTGGAAGAAAAATAGGGACTGAAAAGAAACTTCCACTAAGTTATTTTTCATCTCAGATTTCCACTTATGAAATCTGAACTTCATTTTCTGGTATATACAGTAAAAGCTTCAGCCTCAGGTGTCCTATTTTAATTGCCTGCTATTTTCATTACTGACCATGATGGCAGCAAATGCTCTTCAGGAGATACTTGTATTTTAATTTATCTGCAAACATAAATCACACATTATAGTGCTTTTTTCCTCTAGGTTAATTGAATCAATTCTCTAAATGTCTCTAAGCTTGATCATTTGAAAGAGGCTCACTCTTTGAAATCTCTTAAGAGTTATGGCCCTTGAATTGTGTGCAGAATGGTATCAGTCCTCACACCAGACAAAGATATTTTATACATATAAAGTAAAAATATTGTTATACACATCAGCAATATTATCTGTAAAGCAACACCCACAATACTGTGATGATCCCATAAAATCTTATTTCAGAAATTTTTCAAATATCCCAGTAAATTGTCTTAATATTATAAATCTTAGTAATAATTGTTTAAGAAAGAGTCTGGATATATTTTAGGTTCTAAAGAAAAAAAATAAAATCTACTTATATTTTCCTCATTTCTGCACTACCTTTTTAACATAAAAAATAAAATAAATGCTGATATCAAGAACAACTATTTTTATTACTGAAAGTTCAGGAATGGCTAATGAAGAAAAATTGATTTAACATAATTTTTACTAAAAAGGAGTCAAACGGATCAGATTCCTTACCTGTGACATTGGCCATTTTATACCCAGTAGGACTAAGTTGCTGCTATGGTAAATTCAGTCCTAATTTGAAACTCACATTTAAGGATTTAAGCAAGCCACAAATAATTCAGTGAGAGTGGTAAGGCAGAATACACTTGGAAAGACTGTTGATGTTTGACTTTACAATTGGGTCAGTTTCAAAAATCAGTATTATAGCTCAAGTCAACAGTTGGTATGTAACATGTCCCTCACTAGACTGTTGTCTGGTTTTGCCAGTTATGGAGTGAGCCTGAGGTGCCACTTCTTTAGCCTGAAGACTTCCTGAGACCTTCCAGCTCACAGCTGCTCCTTGGCTGGTCACCACCCTGTCTGTACACAGCAACGCACAGTCATGGGGTGGTTTAGTCTAGTCTCTGCAGAATAGCACCCATCTTCTCCTGCAGAGTGTACATGGTGGTGAGTGGCAGTGCCTCAAGAGTGCTGTAAAGAATGTGCCATTAACCGTGAAGTTATAGGCAATGTGCTCTCGGTTGCAGGGATTCTCTGCTGAATTTAAATATATAAAAAACCTTTCTATTTTGAATGCCTCTTCAATTTATCTGTTCGAATTTATTATTTGTAGAACACATCAAGCCTCAAATGGATTGACCTTCTGCTAATGTATATCACCTAATGAATGGATGCAATTAACTAATTCATATTGGAATATTGCACTTTCCAGATCACATTTATCATCACTAAATGTGTGATTTAGTTTGCAAGTTTAAATTTTTTATTATTACCCTTTAAACTAAAGAAATAAGTCTTATATTTAATTACCTGAACTTACATATTCAATTAATAGCTTCATTATCTTAATGAACATAGATGCTGCACAGAAGTAACAAAAGATTGCTGCCTGGGTCTGCTCCTAAGTACACCCTATAAAGTGTCTGCTGTGAACCTCAGAACAATTTTTTTCAATTAAAATATCTGGACTGGGGAGTTCCAAATGAACTGGGGCTGGTAATCCAATATTCTTATACATGTGCCTGAGATAAATTTATCATCTATATTGTTAATATTTAATATGTAAAAGGAGTCTCAGAAGCAAAGCTTATGTTTCTGGAGAAGAGGGGATTTAAACATTCAAATGTGAATCACACTGAATGAAAGGGAATTAAAAAAAAGAAAAGAGGGAGACTGGTACCTCACCTGCTGAAGCACAAGGGGTGAAGTGTTTGGAGCATGGAGGCAAACCAAAAAATTGCTCTTGTGAGAGAGAGAGGACAAAGCACCAGGAACAGCAGCTCTCACAGAAAATACTTCTCCGACAGAGAATTGAAATGTGGCTGGATGGCATCCTTGGGGAACCATGTCAAATAGGAGACAGCTGAAGGCAGGTGGGTTGGCAGGAAATGCTGTCACTTTTCTGATCACAGAATCACAGAACGTTAGGGGTTGGAAGGGACCTCGAAAGATCACCTAGTCCAACCCCACTGCCAGAGCAGGACCACCTAGAGCAGGTCACACAGGAACACATCCAGTCAGGTTTTGATGGCAATTAGATTTCAGAACCACAAATCAGCTATCCTATTTAGCTATACATCTATTTGTTTGCCAAGCACACTACTTGGCTTTTGTGTGTCAGTGTAATCAAATCTGTCATTATCTTTGGCCTTCATGTTAAATCTCTTCTATTAATTAGGTAGGCTCAGATCTTCTGCTCTTCACAATCCTACAAGTAGACTCATAGTGTCTATTGCTACAGGGAATCTGTGCCCTGTAGAAAGATGAAAAGTTTTGACAATGTATCTCGTTTGGGTTAAAAAACCATAGGGCTTAGAGCGCTGCAAAGCCCATTGGACATAATTTTAGGTTTTCTTCATCTTTTGTTTTTAATAGCAAAGCTGAATTCAAAATTTTGATCTCTGTTTTGAGGTCTTGTTATAAAGAATTCAGAAAAAGAAAGTTATTTTAAAAATATCATGTTGTCATTAATCTTTCCTTACATTTATTCCTCATGTACGTTAATTGTTCGAGAAAACAGAACACACAGAAAAAAAGAGCAGGGAGTTGGCTGCAACAAAGCATTTGGCTGTACGAAATTGATTTATTCCTTAAAAGCAAAATTCTTCTCGTACTGTGTTTTTCCAGATGCATTCAGAAAGTCAGACCTGCCTATACTGTAACCTACCAGATAAGCCTATACTAGAACCATATCCAGCACATTCAGAAGGAAGCACAGCCTAGCACAGCAGACAACACTGGTGCATGTAACCATCTGTACAGCACTTCTCCAACACTTTCACATTTTGCCAGCAGACAGTCCTGTCACAGAGCCCTTTGGTGTGGAATGTTATCTGTGCCCCACTATGCTAGATGAGTTTAATCTCATCACAGAGATTAAACCGGCTTGGAAGCTCACAGGGCCTGTTATACACAGACATGTCTGTACAACAAATGTTTAAATTTACTATCATCAATTATATAACTATGTATACTATATATATATAGGTATATAGTAACATCACTTATGCACTGAGGGCTGATGGTGTGTTCAGCCAGTCAAGAACAAAGAAAAGGTTTGGGTCCTGCTTTAAGGAAAGTCCAATTTAATTCTCCCTGAAATCAGTGTCAGCAGCAGAGGACTTCAACGAGCTTTGAATTGAGCCTTAAAGATTACTGTCAAAAAGCTTGAAACACAAATATGTGGTGTGATTTTGATCTCATATTCGTGATCTGGACTGAAATGCTTTATCTGGACATTGAGATCACAGAAACAGAGAAGAACAAAGGAGTTCTCAAGGGGTCACCTCATGTGCCCTACCCTTCCTCCAAGGTGGTCTCGGCTAGACCTGAGCTGCACATTGCAGATGTTTTCCCCTGTGACCAGTTTTTCTCCAGGGACTACAGCAAAGACAGAAGGATGATCAGAAAACACAAAAACTAAAGAAACAGTTTTTTATGTACTGGGAAAGCTTAGAATGCTGAATTACAGTGTGTTCAGATCTTCCTCACCTGATTGGTTTTCTTTTCTTTTCTTTTTTTTTTCACCAGCAGGATCAATCCATAAAACTGAGAATGTCCTTTAAGGACTATGCAGCAGTTTCTGTATGAAAACATAAATATAAATTAGGCAAAGGCATTTGACCAGGGACAGGAATTATAGTAGATGTACACATTCACTTTGTCTAATTCAACTAAAATAAGCAGATTTATCCTTAAAAATAATTTGGCCCTTATTATTACAATATGAAAAATATATGGTGTATTTACAGCCTTGGTCTCTCTCCAGCTGTGTTAGTTTAGGTTTTATTACATCAGTAATAACAATTTATGTGATACTCTGAATAATGTGCTATTAAAAATTCAGTACAGTATACACTGTTACCCATGGGATTTAAACTGTGGGAGCTATGTGTATTATTCTCTACTTCGCTATTTGTATAGGAGTGAAGATTACTATAAAAATGGTTAGGTTATATACACGGCGCAAATTCCTGCTCTGCTTGAAACCAGGTAAAGAGAAGAAATAGTTCAGTCCAGTTTGCCTCAGGATAAGGGTCCCAAGGGTCTTAGTCTTGCAATCTGAGGTTACAACGACTGCATGTTCAAGCATGAACAAAAGTATCAATGTGCTTTTTGATGTCTTTAAAGAATGCCAATAGATTTGTGAAGCATAACCTTCCTTAAAAGAATCCATTTGATGCTTCTGCAGATTATCAGCTTTATCTGTGTCTATTGATTTTATTCTTTATAACAGTTCATCAAATTTTCCTGGCACAGAAGTCACATTGACAGTTACGTAGTTTCCATGATCAGACTTGAAGGACTCTTTTGAAAGACCAGTGGATCAGTGATACAATTCCTATGTTCTATTTTACTGGCATTAGGCTCCAGTTCAGCAAAAAGCAATCCACTGGACTAGCACTTCAGTAGCTGAACATTTGAATCCCTTGGCAGAAACACTGCACAGCTTCAGCAATTAGTTACTGTTTAACTTACCAATTTCTCCTGAAATCTTTCCTACTGACAACTCATTTCAGGACAGTTCCTCACGCTCAGCCCACCTAATGTTTGGTTCTTTAGTGAGGCAAATAATTGTTTTAGCTTTTTAGCTGTGAAGCTAGTCACCTTGAATGCTTCTACACTTTCATCCTCTATAGCTTTACTTATCATCTTGCAGGACTCCTTTGGTGATGGAATCCTTGGCAAAATCTTAAAATCCTTTTGATCAGCTCTGTTGTGGTTCTACATTTAATATGACAGAGTTTATGCTCTTTCTATGCTCCTTGCTTATGTGCGACTTCTATTCTTGGAGGATGTCTGCATTTTGCTCCCACAGATGCCCCAGCTGTTGATGTTTATGGATGGCATTGCCAGTATCCTTACCATTGTGTCTCTGGGAGCAAAGCCCAGGGGAAGTAGATCAGTAGAAAACAATAATCAGTGCATTTTCTTTCTGTTGTTCAACCAGGGAGTCCGTTGCATGTGACTAAAAGGCAGTAATATAGAGCATGGATCACATGGGTTAGTAATTAATGTCAAAGGTTTCACGATGTTTATCTTTACATTTTATTTGTCTTTCTTGCAACGTTACATACATATTTGTTAGATTTGGGAAGTGTTTTTAGAACCTTTTTCTGAATACAATAAAAAGAGACACTTAATTCAAATTTTCTGGGTTGCCCCCTTTTCTATTTGGAAATTATTCCAAAGTATAGCAGTGACTTTAAATTGCCAGTTGTCAAAAGCTGGAAGGATTTGCCAAGGGAGCAATCATCCCCTCTGTACTCTCTTCTATACTTTCTCAGACCATCTGCTTGAATCTGGTTATGGAGCAGAGGAGGACCTTTGGTCTAACTTAGCAACACAGTTCTTATTATTGGAGTTAAATCTATAAAGTATTGAAGAAAATCTGAAGAAAGCAAATGTCAGATCTGCATATTTGTGTCATTTCTGCACCCTGTAAAGACAAAATTGTTATAAGGAAGGCAATATGATCAGGGAAAATGAGTAGGGGTTTCTGTCTCTGACACGTTACTGCCTCATTGTTAGTTGAAAAATAGCATTAATGCCTTCACACCTGTTATGAGACTGAACTAAACTAAGAGGAATCTGCATACTACCTCTTGTGAGGGAGACCTGCATCTGCTTAAGAGAAAGAACTGCTATGGACAAACAACTAAAAATTGCTTTCATAAACATATTTCTTTCTCATTTTCCTGGAAGAGAGGAAGTGGTTTATCTCATTCCCACTGTAATGAATGGCCTTCCTAGCATCCTCCCTCAGTTCTACTGTATACAGAATTCTGAAAGACTTCTCTCACAGACATAATAAACATATACTTTAGCATGCTGTGATAATTAAGGTCCTGAATAATATCTTTGTTTTGCAGTGGTGTAGGGTAAAGGTTTTCAAACTGCTGTACACAGGCTATTTTCAGAGGCTTCCCAGAGGCAGCTCCCAACCATCTATGCAAGTGTGGACCTGCACTACAGGCCAGTCCTGTAGTGCAGGACCTGTAGCACTTCTACAACAGAGCATGCCTGCTGCTGCACGGGTGCTCACGCTGGCTTGTGGCAGCACTGGACCGAAGCAGATTTCATTAAATGTTCCTAATTTATTCTGCCATGTTGTTCTTTAGTAAACAGGGCAGCTCACTAGAGAACAAGACATTTAGTCCAAAAAGAGTATTGTGGGTGTATATATAAATTCAACATACTACACACAAAGGCAAGATTCCTCATTAGCCACTGAAATCCATCAGAAGTAACAAGATAGGAGCTTTTGTTTACAGGATAGAACACAGCATTCTCACAAACATTCACTTTCTTTTACAGCCCCCCCTTGAAAAGTTTTTGGACAGTCAATAGCAAATGGTTTAAATCCCAATCTAGGTCACAGAAATTTTCAACCATGTTTTGGTTCCTTAATTTGTGGTTTCTTTCTTTTTGATTAGGGTGACAGGAACAACGTTTTATTCATTTTTACTAGAAAAAAAAAAGTAACATAGCAGGAAAGGTAATGATTAATCCATTCTGCAAGAAAAAAAGGAGAGTTCTGATGGTGAACTTACTGGTATTATCTAACAAGTATAAATAGAAGTGTACGCAGAGAAGGCACAGGATGGAAAACTCCTGATGAATTGTTAGGACATGTTGAGTTGGTTCTGTCATTGCCTGCAGTCAGATGATTTCACTGGCTGTACAAGATGAAATCTCATATTTCAATGTATAAGTAAAAGTGTCAAAGTTCAGCTGAAGCAGGGACGAATACACAGCAAATTTTGTGTGTACTTGTAACTAGGGCACAAGAGCAATAGAGGAAGCCAAAATGAGCCGGAAGAGCAAAAGGAGTTTAAAGGAGAAATTTGCCTTGAAGAACAGCTTGGCTAAAGAAGCCCTCTCAGAATTCCTGGGAACTTTTATACTGATAGTAAGTGTCAGTTGCTTTCCTTTCTTCCTACTAATCTAGTGTTGGACAGTGGTTGTAAGAGGACGTGTATGCTTTTTCTTGTACTGTACCAGCAGCTTGGTCACTGCCTGACAAACATTGTACAGCCTTGAATGAGCTGCTTCTATTTATGGTAAGTTTGTAATTCCTTTCTTCACCTGCTGTAATTATCACTGGCTATTAAAACCAGATAGCTTTATGTATTACAATTGTCTGATAAGCATTTGATTTCATATAGAAGCAGAATTTCAGTGAACTACTACACTCTTAAAAATCCAGATAGGCATAATGAATGTTAATAGTACTCTTGCTTTTGTTTTTTAAAAACTCAGCAGTTTATTCTGCTTTCACTTCTATGCGCAACTTCCATTTGCTTTAACAAACTCACTGTATTGCACATTCAGAGAATTTTAGCTGAGTTGTTTCCTGTGCTATACAGAGATTTAGCCGTGTGATTTGTAATAAATTTATTTGGAGTTGCATTGCCAAACCTTCAGAGATTCTGTAAGTTAACTATTTTTTGTTTTGTTTTTAAATATATTACATAAATTATACAGTTGCTTTGTCCTGTAGTACAGCTACAGTTTAGGTAAATGCCAAAGTTCCCCTCCCCCCCCCTTTTATTTTTTCCTATTTTCTTGCTGAATGTTTCTTTGCATTTTGCACTGGGACACAGAGCTGTTTGGTGATTTATCAGGGTTGAGAGCAGGCTCAGTAGCAGAGCTGGAAGTCAAGCAGCCAAGTATTTATGCCAAACTCTTTCTTCCTTTTAGTCTGAACAAGGCAGTCTTGCTTATTGCTAAATATTTCATCATAGTGAAAGGGCAGAAAAAAATAAGCAGGCATAGTACTGACATAGTATATTTTATAACTGCAACTATATTAGCTAAATTTCAAGTAAATCATCTAAAAAATTCCAGTAGCTCATAAAATACATGGAAATAATGGTCTTTACTACACTTCAGCCAACTGAAGTGCTCAGGTACTAAAGTAACATTATTCTCAAATTTAATGCCATCCATAAGACATTATTACAGTAAGGAGCACATTTAGAAGCAAAGAGCACAAAGCACTTTACAAACATTAATGAATTAAGTGTCACAACACCCTGGTAAGGAGGGGAAATGTCATTATCTTCATTTTATATATTATCAAACCTGATTACAGCAGACTGCACAGGAAGCCTGTGGCAGAACTCTGAATATAACCCAGATCACCTGACTTCCAGAGCTCTGTCCTCGCTACAAGATCATCCTCCTCTTTCCATTAATGCAATTAAGCAAGTGAAGAAAACATATTAAAGTGCAGATTAGACCGTACATGCTATTTTTTAATGTCCTGCTGTGCAGGACTAGAAGAAAACGCAAACCTAGAGCCCATTTCCCAGTATATTCACCATATGAATATAGTAGAAAATGCAGCTACAAAATTGTTGTTGATAATCTGACTCAGTTTCTTAATTCTATTTTAAAATCTTTCTAGTTTCTACCTTTGCTTAAAGCAGAGAAGATTCTCAGATGGATTAAATTGCAGCGTTCTCAGTGCCTGGATACCCTGATTTGTGTTTAGACTGCAGAAGTCATTGGCAGTACAAAGCATTTATTGTGAAGAAATGGACTTTTCTGCTATCATTGTTTGCTATTACTTTTAGGCTCTGTCAGCTAGTTAGTTTCACTTTAAGAACAGATAAATATTAAACCCTTAACTTAAATTAGAGCTAATGAAAGGGACACCCTGGTAAGTCAGAGGGCAGAAATCCTGGAAAAACAGACACCATGTACACAAAAGAAGTAATAGCTTTCTTCCACCATCCTGTTACTGTGCCTTAATCCTGTTACCAAGTGAAAGTGAGACAAGAGTTCACAGCCTACAGCACAGTTGAATCAGATCTTTGCTGAAAGCCATTTCATGTCACTGTGATGGGTTTTACAGCCTGTGGGGAGCACCTGCACCAGGAAGTAAGGCAGGGACAAACCTTCCTATTACCCATAAGCTCCGTCTGAAAATCAATAGTAACTAACCATACCTAAATCTGCAACCAACCTAGAACCTCTGCAAGTTAGGCAGGTGAAATTCTGTCCCCTCAAATCACCTATTTCTATTTTTCCTGGAGAACATCATCACAGACCGTACACTATTCAGAGCTTAAACTACCACCTTTGGTAACCCTTAAGTCTTGCAACATTATTTTCTAACTGGAAAATGTACAAACTGTATGATTAATCTTAGGGCATCTATAAAGTGGAATCACTCATCAGGCAAAAACCAAGCCTTCACCTGACCTGTAGTGTTGAACAGATTTGAGACAACATGCATTGAGAAAGTCACTGGGCATATAGTTTGGATAACATCTCTTGGTCATCCCTACTTTATATGCTGTAGCTTGCCTTGCAGCATGGTCTCAGAGCACGTAAACTGAATTCTTTTCAGATGAAACTAAAGTGGAAGCTGAGCTCCAGAATCACAGCAAATCCATTAATGGATGCTCAGTCCAGTGGATCAAACTGGGTACTCCTAGGTAATCCCTCCTGAGATGTCCATAGCCAAGTTCTCTGAACCAGCTGCTTGCACTACACAACTTGTTAATACAGACATAGGCTGTGCAAGCCTCTCTCTGCTTATCCAAGCACCCAATTTCGACCTCTGAGGGTTCAGTGAGAACCACTAAACTCTAGAAACCTGAAAGTGCCCTGCTCTATAGGTGGATCCAATGGTGTACAGAGCAGCTGCTGTTATCACCTGTCTGGGTAATCCTGCTGGTGACTAGCCTGTTTTACTCTTAGACCTATTTTGCTGAGGGAATAAGTATCAAGCCTTGAATTATTCCTCAAGACAGCACAGCTTCTCTAACTACACTCTGGAACAAGAATTAGGGCAGAAAACCTAAAATGTAAAATCCATAACCAAGTGCAAATTGCATGTGGTTTTGGTCACACTGAACTTTTTGTTACTGTCTTGAACTATATCATATTCACTTTATAAGGTTCCATCAAGCTGAGAAAATGTTGCACTTCACCTCTTATGTGATTTCTATAAAACCAATGGAGCGATGCAGTTTTAGCAGAACTAAGTTCCATTTGCAGTACAGGTAATGAGGAGTACACATTATGCTGGGTATTTATGTTTGCAGATTATTTGTAAACTCCTGCCCATTTCTTCTATTTACCTTGGTGCTGTCACGTAGTGAACCCCCAACCTGCAAAGCTTAATTGTGCCATTTGTAATTTAGAATAGATATACACAGAAAACACAATCTACCCATAAAGTTTTCAATGAACATTTGAAAAAGATACAACTGTTTTCCAGGAAATGGATATTGAATAACGTGGGTTTTAGCATGTTAAGAACCAACTTGTGGGAGTGATCCCTCCAACCTACACCTATGCAACAAGTACCTGAGGTGGGAGAACCCCACACTGGCTGAGAGGCCAATGCACACACACATTTCCCACTCGGATACAGCCTCAGCCTTCTGTAGCAGGGGCTGCTCCCAAGACCTCCTTTGGGAAAGTGCTCTCTGAAGAGCTTTTTGTTCTCCAGCATGTCTCCTGGTTCAGTACATTTTCTCTTGGGGCTCCTGCGAGTTCTCTGGAGGACAACATTTGTGTGCTAGCCCAAAAGAGTCAAGAAGCCATGCTGCATCAGGTAGATGGTTTATGTGACTTTTCAGTGAGTCTGTCTGGAACTCGCCTGTCCAACTGCCAATCAGATTTCTCTCCATATTTCCCCTTTGGAACTTGGCTGCATTGCTCTCAAACAAAATGGGATTTACTTTGAGCTACCCCATTAAGTATATCTGAATTGGAACAGTTCCAAAATGAGAAGCCAAATGGGCCATGTGCCTTCCTTTACTGGCTACTGCTCACCCAACATAGCTTGCTTTTTAATTTCACACTCAAGAGCATGTTACTAAGCACAGTTTCCCAGAAAGGAGCTGCATAGGAGCTAGTAACTCCCGAGTCCAGAGCAGTGTATGCTTCCCTTGCTGAAAGGGAACACGGGCCTCCATTTAGCATTTAAAGACAAATGGGTAGTATGCATTCCTATTCCAAAGCTGTTTCCCACTAGAGGTGGGGAGCTTCTTCCATACGTTAGGGTCTCTAGCAGCAATACTATAGTATGACCAATAAATATCAGAAGTCACTCATTTAAGAAGTCACAGAATTTAATCCTGCTCTTCCAGATCAAAACAGCTCAATTTACAGGAATAACATGCTTCCTTTCCCTGTCACTGCCAACTCAGCCTTTTCTCTTTCTGCAAACATACCAGTTGCATCGTTTCGACAGCATGAAATTTTACTAATGATTCTGCTGAAGATGGGCAAACTCTTCTTCTTTCTTGCTACTGTATTAAATCAGCATTGCAAATGGAATTTGAAGTGGTAATGAAGACCCTTAGTTGTGCTGAAGTTGAGGAGATTCTCTTGTACACTGGTATTATTTCTATAATTTTACTATTATCAAAATAAATTAACATTTTTTTTAGACAATTCTGTTTCTCTGAAGTCATTATTTAATTCAGCTGAATAGTTAGCAGTGTGAAACTAAAAGGAAGGTTGCCTAATTGTTCTTTTACCCCCAAATGTTTATTACAGCAAATAATTCAGAGAAGACACAGGAAATCTTTTGTTTTCAATATGAATTTAAGTTTTCCAGTCTATGACATTTTAAACTTTCAGGTGACTCAGATGTTCTGTGTTGCAAGAAAATTTTAGAAGAGAATTATCTTAATTTCTGCAACATCACCCCCAGCACAACTCAGCTCTCCTTGTTTAACCAGGAGGTTCCAGTAAGTTGAACTTAATTTTCCAAGACCTTTTTCTTGGAAAAGAAAAACCAAGATGCGTTTTTTCCCAGAAAGTTTGCATCTATAGGACTGAAGTGCAGGCACTCTCCCCGAGACTCACAGAAGATTTGCATCCTTCCAACATTCAACTGTGAGTGCAAAACTTGAATTTACGATTTACAGACACAAATTTACAGGCTGTTTTTTCAAAAGTTTCACCAAATAAAAGAAAGGTACTGAAAGTAATAACTTTTTTAAACTGACATAAACAGTTTAAACAACAGTTCTTGTGAGCTCTCTAATTCGTGGCCTGGTTTAAAGGCAAACTTGACTTACTACTTCTAACCCATTCCTCAGAGGCTTCTTTACTATTAAAAGCCTTCAGCTTTTTTTCCCAACAGAAAACAGCTTAGAAAGAGAACATACTGAGGCTTTAATTACTCATAACCCTGCACCTCCAGCCATGAGGGCATAGCAAAGATCAAGCCACCCTGTTTCTGCACCCAAAGGAAAGAGTAAAAGAAAAGATACATGTACCCTTCTGCTCCTAAGAGAGGACAGAAAACCTTCCTTAGCACAAACTACAATGCCTACTCCTTCACTCTCTCTGAATGATACAATTCCTTGAGCACCATTACAGAGAATAAATAGTTTAGAAAGACTTTAATCTTTTCAGTTGGCACAGAAAGCAAAGCAGAAAAGCACATCTCAGCTCAAGAATAAATGAGTAACCTGGGAGGGAAGCAGCATCTGAATAGGCTCTTTTTCTCCTCATGAGGCTACTAAGTAAGATTTTTCTTTCCTTGCTCAGTCTTTTCTTCCTAGCCCCTTTGCAAGGGGCCATGTCTCCCTCCTGAAATTTTGTGTCTGAATGTGAAATGTTTCACTTCCTTTCTCTCCTGAATTTCTAAAACTAAAGAAAATAAAAATAATCTTCACTGAAGAAACTGACTCAGGCCAGTTGCCCTATGTAATTCAGGAAAGTAAAGCATTTTAGCATTTCAGGACGAAGAGTGCAATATTAATCATAATAAAATATGAGAGAATGCAGACCTTTGCATTCTCTCTAGGTGATTGCAAGCTTTTGTCTCCTATTGCATGTGCAAAAGCAATAATAAAAATTTAAAAGCATCAGTTTATATAACACAGCATACTCTGTCCCTCAACATTTTCACTCTATTTTTCCCACAGCAATTTGAACCAGATCTTTATATATTTTAGGAGCTTTATATACACAATTCATCCAAAGCCCTATTAAATTTACATTCATGTCTCCAAGTAGTAATACTTTGTCATTAAAAAAATGGTTTCAAAATAGCAATAATTTTAAGGTTTATGTCTATACTATTTAATTAACTAAACGATAAGGTTTTTTTCAAACTCTTATTTTATTAGATAGCAAGTCTGAAAAAAAATAAAGGGAAATCCATTTGAACCCAAGAGGATATTGGTTGTGTCCCAGGAGATCATCAGGAGAACGGATATAGTGATTTTTTATTACTCCAAGTTTGATTAAATCGTAATGTACAGAAATCCCTCCCACCCCCACTAAACTATTTAATTACTGATAAAATAAGAGCCATGTGTTTTTAAAGTATTTAAAAATTACTTGACTGGTAAGCTGTATTTGTGTATCTCACCTTAAAAATTTTAAGTATGATTTAACAAAAGATAGCAAATATTAAACATGAAATTAGGTGAAGATTGCTCTTTCCTAGAAGAACAGGAGTTTCCTGCAACTTGAATTCTTGCAGAACTAATGCCCTGAGTTTTAGTAGATCTAACACATCTCTATTTTTGTTGCTGTTAGTATTACTGTCCCTATTAGAAAAATGCTTAGGAGCCCAGTCTGAATTACAGCCCTACACAATACACAGACATAGTGAAAACACAGCTCTGTATGGAAAGAGTTTCTAATCCATTATAAACCACCTTTTTGTGAAACACAAGAGAACATTTACAAAGCAGGTCTGCTTAACAATTTGAGAGATTGAAAATGAAAGTGATTTCCAAAATGCGCTCCAAATGAAAGATTTTTAAGGACACCATCAATTTAGTACTCAGCTTCTTTTCAGAAAGTTTATATACTACTATAATAAGCAACACACAGACTAACCCAATATGCAAATATTAACTGGGGGCAGGAGGAACCATACAAGACTACAGAAAACCACAAACAACCTTCTAATGCTTTCATGGGCAATTTTGATCAATGAGATCCCCACCTGCAGTAAAGGGCAAGTGCAACCACATCTCCCAGCTCCCAAAGGACTCTCTCACTCTTCCTGCCTGCATCCCTGCTTTTAAGGGCTTGAATAGGTGGTGCTAAGTCTGTCTGCTTAGAGAAGTCATGAAGGTTTCCCTAAGAAGTGAAATACCAGAGCTTGCTCTCATGTCTTCGATTGTCCAAGCAATATCGCTGTGCTTCTGCAGACTCAGAACTTTGGCATAGCAGGACACTCATGGCAAGTGCACAGCTTGAGCCTGCACTGCCCCACAGAGCCCATCCCCTTCACAGCACCGCGCAGGACCGTACGCACATTCAGCAGAATCCAGAGCAGTACTGCAGGTCCATCCAGTCTGAAAAAGGGGACCAGACAAGTCGCAGACTAGCAGGAAATGCCTGTCTGGGGAAAACTAGGAGAACATAGGTGGGAGTGCGGTGTGAGAAAGGGGCAGGGTTGCTGCCTTCCCTGAATAAATGCATCCTCACAGACAACTGTGATTTGGTGGAAGAATCCTTCTAGATTCTTCATAATCAGCTGTGCTGGTTTAAGTACGGTTCTGTCCTGAAAACTAAAATAGACATTCCGAATTATTTTTCTAGTGTTTCCTGATTAAAAGTATATCGTTTATAATTAAAATATCTTTTTTTTTATATAACTGCTGACTGTGTTCCTTGTAGCATTTTGAATTCTTGTGTTCATGTAGAGCATCATCAGTTGTGTGGCCATTGAGGCCATACACTGCCTGCAGGGACATCTGTAGTACCCCACTGTAGGTATGCAACTCACCACAGCTTGGCATCTGGTGATGCAAAAACACACATCATCATCTCCACACTGCTAAAACCAGGAGACTTGGTTTCTTCTTTGATCCTACAATAAGTGCATATAACTATGCACACACACTACCACTAGCTCTGTTTTTCAAACAGAGGGGCCTCTTTTGTATAAGCATTTTGCTTTAAGATGTCCAAAGCTTTACAAACCTTGTAGAAAAACAGATACCCTAAAATTCTAGATTCAGATCTTACAGGGAATCTTATTTACACTGAAAACTGCTATTACAAGCATTTGCAACAATCCTGAAAATAGCACAGATGGAGGCAAAATGATCTTTAGTCTCTCTGGTGAGTGGCATAAAGTTTTGCAATCTTCCAGGGAATAACAAAGCATGGTGTTCATTGGAGGCTAGTCCTCCTTTCCTAACATTAGCCTTGTTACCCAAGACAAAGAGAAGGATCTAATGTCTATGAAGCAACCTTTTTGGCAGAGAGTGCACAGACAGCAATTTCACACCCAAACATGTTAGTTATGACAGCAATCTAACTACTTGGAGAACAAAAAGTCAGTACCGAAACTACTCCAATAAATTTAAGCAGATCAGGCTATAGACAACTGCTAAGATGAAAATCTGGTAACATGAGATAAGACAAGATAAGGTAAAGAGATCTGGCTATATTCTACTGTAAATTAAACTCCCATCGACTCAATGGGCTTCAGTCAATGAGTTTGTGTGGGTAAAGCCGATGGCTGAGCTTGGCCTAGAAACTTCGAATATTTAGTTACAACTTGATGATCTAGTTGGTCTTAACCAAGCAAAGATTCAGAGTATAAAGTTGCTGCTCATGTAATTACATGATTAGGTGATAGTTTCCAGTTATGTGAACCTAGCTTCAGTAGGTTATGAGAAAAATGTTTTCTCTCTCCCTCTTAAAATGACAGCAGATAGAGAAAACACTACTGTGACATGGTTCAGATTTGCATGTTGAGTTCCCAGTTTCCCCATCCCAGAATGGGCAGAAACTGACTCTGCCTGCAGTAGTGTTCATTCACTGTACATGAGCAATATCCACCGAGCAAGAAGCCAGTGCAGCTGTGTTCAAGCTGGCCTGAATGTCTTCCTGATTGTAGATTCAGTTTTCTGAGACTGGTTAGCACAAAACTGGAGCGTCTGGAGTTGCATATTTCCCTATGACATGCAAAGCAGAAGCTATTATGCAAGTGGATTACACAGCTGTTTCTGTACAATTCTTCTCAGCTCTGGTAATTAGGGAAGGGAGGCCATAGCCTCCCTCTTATTTCCTTCCTTCTTCTTGTGAATTTGTAGTTGATATACACAGGTGCAGTTCCTGTCCCTCATCTTTTTCTATACTCATCTCCCCAACTCCTGTTGTCTTTTTTCATTGCCCTTACAGAAAGGGGAAATATTTTGAAAAGCATGGCCTTTTCCTTGAATCTACAAAACTTGGTCTTTGCTGTTTCAGAACACAAGGGCATACTTGTAGATCTAACTGCTTGCCTGAACACAAACCGCACCCCAGCGCTACACAGGGTCCCAGACCAGCCTACTGCACTTGCTCCATGACCGAGCCATATCTTTAACTAAATCTTCTTTGGTGCAATTTCTGGAATACTCCGTTTGAAAAGTCTGGAAAATGAAGGCTAGAGCATGGTAATTTCATCCCCCCTAGGCTTCTGCCCTGATCTTCAAATTTGTAAATTTCAGCATTCCCATTCTTTCCATATTAATTTAACACAGAAGTACATGATGAGTAGAATTGTCTCATGTGAAGTTTTTAAAAACGTGATTTCATCTGCAACCAACTAAAATGTGTTTTGGTTTGGTTTTATATCTTGATGTGCATCTGTGCTTACCATTTGAATTGCTGGGGATATGTTACTAATAGCAGTGAGAGACATAAGCATATGTCATCCATTGCACAGCAGTTGATTGCAACTTGGAATATGTCTTGTAACTTTCAATTATACAGTCCAATAAAGTACTGCTATCTAACACCACCCTACCCTTACGTAACCTGACAGCTGTAACACTTTGGCACCAGACAGTGTTTTGTTTGCTTGCATGATTATAACCTCAAGGCAAGAACTGCACCTGGGTATATGACAGTCTCAGGGCACTTCTATAACAGAAACTCCGTCTGCATTGCAAAGCTGGTTAAGAACATAATTTTACTGAGAGCTTTTCTGCCACATTTTGGTATTAGTTAAAACCCTTGGGGAAATACTGGAAACAAAAGTATTATTTTGCCTGTTTAAATTGCATCTATTCTATCAAGACTTGCTTGTTAAACCTCAATCACCAAATCATTTTTGCACAGTCTATTTCTAAGGCAGGAGAGATTTTCCCATTAGATTGCAGTTTTTGAACGCAACTGCCTTGCAACTGAAAGTATTTATAAAACAACTAAACTTTATGTATTCAAATAAGCATAGTTAGGATGAATACTTGCAGTACAGTCATTGATGACACACAGTAATGGCAGAACAGTAAAGCAAAACAAGGAGATTAACCAGAGCAACTGCATTGGCTAAAGCTGAATTATTTTGTCAGAAGAAAAAAAGTAAATATAAAATCAGACTCCCATGTACCATTACAGGAGGAATATATATATATATCTCCAATTTTACATCAAAGTAAATAAGGTTGCTCAAGATAAATCTAATCACATCCCAGAAATGGTATGATTCAGATCACTTATACTTCCAGAGAAGCAAAATATTTCAGACTATAGATATCATTTGATATCTTCCATAGTGTTGGGTCCTTGTTCAGCAAAGCACTTAGACAGGTATTTAAAAATGAGATTTTCAAAGATGCAAATTGATTTCTGGCAGAAACTGATCAGCTAGTCTATCTTAAACTAAAGGCCTTTGGTACCTTTGAAAATCTTTCCTACCAAATACTTAAACATATGCCTGAATCTAAGCAATTGCACTCCACAGCCAGAGCTCCTCTCCTTTTCCCTAGAACACAACCTGCACTCAGTTTCTGCAGAAAGCTAATTGAGCATGGCAAAGGGAGAATTGACACTTCAGGAATGTAAGTACCTACTTATTTTTAAATCTGTCTGAATTATAAAGCTACAAACATGATCTGCTTTATTTCAGCAGGATTTGCCCTAAAATCTCTTTTCTTTGACTTGGCCCATAACTCTCAGATTTTCACTTTTGTTGCCCTGAGTCTTGATTCTTTTTTCATAGCTCAGAATCATTCTACCTGTTCCAACTCTCTCCCATTTATTGTGTCAATTTTAAATAAACTATATTTAGGTCTAACCGTTCATGTATTGATACAGCAATATACGATATCAAGGCACCATAACAGTCACACTCTAATCTCCAGAGTGTTGTCTCATTCCAGAATTTCAGCATTAAAACATTAAAAGCTTTTTGATCTTTCGTAACTTTCATAGTAATTTTTTCATTGCTTATAACAACAATCTGTAACTGAAAACTTACCCCACAGAATTAATTCCCTCTTCACTTTCAGATGCAGAGACTTGTTGTAGAGCTTGTGAGATCTTGTTTAGGCTCCAAGTTCTGATCTGCATTCCACAATTGTACTTGAAAACTCTTTTCTGAGGAGAGAGAGATCCTTATTAGCAGACATTCTTCCTGATCACAGAGCAGGGGAAAATGAAGAGCAAATATTCATTGCAGCAAAGGCAACAATGTCACACATGCCACTAATCTCAAATTCTAGCATTGGTTCAATATTTAAAAGCATTTTCAGCTACCCCTGGACAGCAACAGGAGTTTCAAACTAACCAGTAACATTTGACAGACATACTCATGGTTTTACATTTCTCTTTTAAAATACAGGCACTTGGATGTGGGTGTGTGGGACAGTTTGTCCTCAGCCGAGGAGCACATGGTGGGCCCATGACAGTATCAGTTGGATTTGCAATAGCAGTCACTATAGCAGTGTATGTGTCAGGGGGGGTTTCTGGTAAGTGACTTTTTTTTCTTATATAGCATTTATTACCACAGTTTTAAGGCTACCATATTAAATTACTTCCATTTCATGATACAAACAATTGTGTATCTAGCAATAACAGGCACCATGACAGCAGAGTCTGCATCAGAGTTTCGCTAGTAAACCTTTTGTGTTCTTGTTTCCTTCTATTCTTTGTGTTTGACAGATTCTTCTGCCAAACTCTGATCTGAACTACAGTGTGCAAGCCTTGACAAACCTCTGGCCTTTATGGAAAGTGGTCTGTGCAAACCAGAAATTTGCTCGGTCTTGCTTTGGGAAATTCTGTCAGTCACTAAAGATTACCGGCATAGGCACTGGGTTATGGAAATCACCACGAAAACTTACAGAATCTTGCAGTCACCAGCTAAAATGGTTGCCATGTTGGGAGAAGGCAGAAAGACCCACTAATGGTCTAATGAGCAGGGTTGGCCTTACAGAGTACAATGTATCTCTCCATGTCCTATGACAAGCAGTTACAAGTCTGCTCCTGTCTGTTCGCTTCTTTGCGGAAGCAGCAGATCATAAACAGCAGAAACAGCAAAAAGACTCAGTACTGGAGATACATTCTGTGATACACCATCAACATACTGGCATTGCCCCCTTGCTTCTGCTGTAACATTTTCTCAATGTATATTGGCCAGGAATCTCTCTTTTGTCTGTAGCTGAGCTAAAATCAGTGTCTACATGTGCCATATTGAGAGGTGCTTTGTCTCCTCTTTCCACCATTCAGGTTGGCCAAATCAGTATCAGGAACATCAGCATAACTGCTCAAGGTACTGCAAAACAGGCAGTCTTGTTACTGTCATTGAAACAGAGCAGAATGGTTCCTTAATATCACACAAGGTTCATTCAGTAGCACATTCCTGTTATCTGAACAACTTTAAACTCCAGCTCTCGGTTTACATGAAGACAGGTAAACTACACTAATGTAATATTATAAAAAAACCCAAACAACTGTAAAGACACTACCCTGTCCTAAATTTGAATCTTTAAGGGACATTAATCTCTATTATACAGTTGATTAGAGTTCAACCCCAGCAGGGCAGAGCAGCTGCAGATATTGACGGATTGTCCTTCCTGTGTTTTTCCCATGACAAAGGATTCTGCATGCAGTGTATTTTCTCTGTGAAAGAACAGGAATGGATATTTCAATAGGCTGCAACTATCTAACATCTGATTAGTAGTGGACACTTCAGAATATCAGTTCCTATATAGAATTTGTTAGCAAATTCTGTGGCTCTTTGGTCATTAAGTCTCATGTTTAGGTACTGCTAAAATATTTTGCATCAGTTCTTTATGAAAATCTAAATTCATGGTAACAGAAAATACATAATCTGCATACTTGGTGAATATGAGCTCTTTTACCTAGGAAAATTCCCCTTTTTGCTTTTCCTCCGTCTAATTTTCCTCAGCATCTAGATAATTTCCCACAATTTTTTCCAAGTTACCATTTCAACCAAGCTCATTACTGTGATCACTACAACTACAAAAGAATGAGGAACACACTGTCCAAAGCAGATTTCTTTTAAAAACAGGAAATTACCAGTGGCACAGGAATCGAGAATATTTTAATTCCCCTATGTCAGGATGAGAGCCTTCAACTAGGCTTTTCCTTTCCAGATTTAACGTTAATCAGACATCTCTAATATTATTATGACTTGTCCTGGCTTTCATAATCACCCTGTATTATATACAGGTGAGGAACAGTATCAGGTGTTGAAAGAAGGGAAAATGATTCATTCCAGCCAAAGTAAAGAACAGAAGACAAGACAACAATTTATCAAAATTCACATGAAGGGCTGTTAAATAAGGTGCCATCCATCTATTTGCTCTGCGCTGAAGAATTTGAAACACAGTGAGGAATTCAAAATTAATTCAAGACTGCTGCTACTAGGTCAGAGTTTTGGAAGTGCTACAAAGGTTTTATCCACCTTGTTATCTGTGTTTGTCAGTTCATTATGTATCAAAGGTGCCTGGATTTCATAAGATAATGACTCCCTGACCTGAAGTGCAAGCAAACACAGAAACTGTACATAGAGGCCCTTTCTTCACCACTAGCCTTTGACAGACAAAGGTCATGCTCTTTTAGTTATTTTATTAAGACAAAGGCCATTTTTCCTGATAACCATATGGGCCGAAATGAGACTTTACCTGGAAGGTAAGCAGTGGATCTGCTATGTCATTGAGGAACTTGGGTTTTACTGTATTTTTACAGTGAAGTACAGTTTCATCTGTTGATTTATTTGGCAATCCGTATTTCTTAAGTATCAACCACATATTTGTAAAAAATGAGGTTTTCCAAAAGCATTCAGCACTTTTTTTTCCATGTTGATAAAAGATGTTGAAGGAAGTTACAAGCACGTGACATAATAATAAAAGTATTTTAGAAACAGAAATTGTCACAAAGAATTTCAATGTTGCTGAACTCTTTCCATGTGTGAGTTTAGATGTAGCTATTCCTAATACAAATGAAGGAAAATCCACTGGAAATAGAACTCTGTTTCAGCACAGCTACTTTACCACTTTCCTTATCACAGACCTTTCTGGAAGGTTTGATGGAGCTTGATAAAAATGCGTGGTGAAGAACTATGCACTGCTGTCCCCAGATCCCATCTGGGCATAGCTCACCGGTAACCAGCACGAAGCTGGACAGCCTTAACATCATTTTATGTTCACGAAAACTAAGTTCCTAAGTAAGCCCAGGTTGAAGACAGAGACATAAACATTACTTAAATCCAGGGTACTCCAGATCTCCCTCAAGATATATGACCAGACCAGTAATAACCCTTAATCTTAATACATGCTTGCTAAACTGAACGAATGTTCTGCTGTCCCAATCCTTCCTTAAAAATAAACAAAGCCCTTGGGAGAATATGTGCAGAATGATGGGCCCCTCCCATCACAACCAATAGGGCAGATGTAGGCTTTTTCTAGAAAAGTTATCTATAGATTATATACTGCAGGACAGCAGACTGACAGATAGCACAGTTTGCAAACATCAAGAGGGAAGCTGGATCTTAGTGGATAGTGACTTTCCTCCCCCACCAGATGTCATCCACCTTGTTTCAGTTTAATTACAGTCAGCATTTAATCACAAAATAACATTTAGAAAAGCACGTGCTAGTCTTGTGCTCAAAAGTGCCCACATTTTTACAAATCCTTCCCCTGTTCTCATGTATCCGAGTCATCCATATGACTTATTTTGTGATTTATTTTTCAGGTGGTCACATAAACCCAGCCGTTTCATTAGCCATGTGCGTGACTGGAAAATTAAAATGGACCAAATTACCAATTTACATATTAGCACAACTCCTGGGAGCATTTGTTGGAGCAGCGGCTGTCTTTGGGATTTATTATGGTGAGTACACCTTAGACATACTCACAGGACAAACTAGAGGTCAGGCAGTCTCTAAAGCCCCGGTTTTTCAATGAATGCCAAGCAGGCAGAGGACTCCATTCACACAGGGCTAATGGCAGGACTGAAGCTGAAGCCATAAAGAAGAAAGGAAGAAGCATAAAGAGCTTGAAGGAAAAAAAGGCCTAAACATTCCAGGTATCCTGCAACTTCTCTGAAACATTAATACTCCAGGAAATGTTCTGAAATTTAGAAAAATTATTCATGGGAAATCAGATACTCTGAGATCATCTATTTCTCAGTAAGGACTTTAAATTACTTAATAGCCAGGATATAGGGCTATTCATCTTCCAAGCAAATTAGAAACATTAAAGACCTGGTCCAAGTGCCTGTAGGCAAGTATCACCAACATTGTTCACTGAGGTTACAGGATATGAGATCAAGTCCCTCCTGACTAAACTTCAGACCACCATAGAGAGGTAGCTCTCCAAGGCAATGAACTCCAGGTAGAGTGATAAAGGGGTCACATGTTAGAATGGAAAAATAGAAAAAAATAATAATTCCCCCTATTCTTGAGACATGTTTCCTTTACATGGTGTGCCACAGAGCAAAAAACTTAGTAACGGACTCCCTGATTTGATGAATCCACTCAGTCAAATCAGTTGCTTTAATTATCTACTCCAAAACTCTGATTCTACCATCCCAGCCCACCTCCTCCAAAGCCTCTCTCTTATGGGCATTATATCTGCAGACAATGCTGGGCCTGCTCTAGGTGCAAG
The DNA here is from genome assembly GCA_013398125.1 of Aegotheles bennettii. Taxonomy (NCBI): domain Eukaryota; kingdom Metazoa; phylum Chordata; class Aves; order Caprimulgiformes; family Aegothelidae; genus Aegotheles; species Aegotheles bennettii. Next base: position 235,863 of record VZRW01002940.1, read on the forward strand.
AGAAAAAATGAAAATGCCTATTGTGATTCAGGTATGTGCTCAGTACCAGTTTCAGTTGAGAATGTGCACAGACCTATCACAAATATTCCAGTCCTAAAAAACCTAGTGTTTATGGAGAAGTGCAACCAGGTAATGGCCATTTTCTATAGATGCCTTTATGGAGTTCAGCAATGGAAGACTTGAGATCACAGGACCTAATGCAACAGCACATATCTTTGCAACATATCCAGCTCCGTATCTGTCCCTCCTAAATGGGTTTGCAGATCAGGTAAGTGCACTTGCTGTCTTGATTCTACAAATTCAGCATACTGAAAACTATAAAACCAAGCAGTAAAAAAACAAAGCATAGATATCTAACAAGTATGATGAATCTCACTGTGGTCATACATCACTGTGTACAATAGCAGTCAGAATGCAATGCTGTTTGGGGGGGTTACGTTACAGTTTTATTTTACAAGCAAAATAATTTCAAGTTGCTCTTTTCACTACATTATATTAATTGTTGGACCCTACATGGCTTTAATGCAATATATGCAAGAGGTTTTCCCCAACATAAATCAGTGCTTCTCTATAAATTGTAGCAGAGCTATGTCCATTTACATCAAAATCTAGCCTATTTTGTGGACCTATTATATCTTAAGTAAAGCTTAAGCAGTCGGATTAACACACCTTGAGCAAGCGAGTTTTCTGCTACCATAAACCTCCTCTCCAGCCTTCTCTTTGCAAACAGGTTTGCAACATTTGTTATTTTTCAAATAACTGAATCTGAAAAAAATCTCCATGTTATTTCCAAACTGTATCCTCTAATCCCACTTAACCACCAGTGAAAAATGAAGTTTCAGATTTTCTATCTACTTCTTATCAATTTAGCTGTCTTCTTCAGATGTACATGAAATACTGTGTAAAACAGCTATGAAAAGCTAGGGTTTGCTGGAGCACAGGGATCCCTTATGTAAAGGACTTGAAGATTGTGAAATCTGGCTTCAAAAAACTGCAAACATTGTTTTGAAATTTTGTAAGAAAGACAATCCTGATTTTTGCTTTGGATCAGTCAGACTTATTTCCATAAGATCTTTTTGCCCATGGGTATTTAAATAAATAAATAAAGCCAGATGAAATACAAATTATTTTTTAAAACCCCAAAGTTAAACCTCTTTAAATCAGTATAGAAATTGAATGTTTTGACATCACTGAAACTTGTTGGTTTACCCCTAAGTTAATTATTAGCAAAATCAACATTTACAAAGCATTGAAGCAGAGCAGCACTTCCATCAAAATAATTCCAAGAAAATTTCCTTCATCAGCTCAATTAGCAAACCCAACACAGAGTTCACGTTACAGTTACACGTGCAACCTTAATTTAGGTAATTCCTAATTTTTTAGCTGCTTGGTTTTGACTTCGTAGACTTCACTTGTTTTCTCATGTTATGCAATACTGGGGTTAAGAGGTGCATATTTAGTCCATTTATCAGTGTAATTTACAGTCACACAAAACACTTCCATACCAGCCCAGGTATCAAATCATCTTATTACTGTGAAGTAGAGAGGCACTGGGTTCCAAATTTTGCTACTCTGTATAGTGGGGTAAATCTAAATACCAGCTCTAAGCCACCACAATCCACAGAGCTGCTATGACCCCTCTTTTCATTACTGGAAGGAATCCCTACATGTTTATTCAATATTCTTTTCTTTACATTGGCCAGGTGATGTCAACAGCTGTTCTTCTTCTGGCTATATTTGCTATTTTTGACACCAGAAATAATGGTGTTCCGAAGGGCCTGGAGCCAATTGCAGTAGGACTTCTTATAATTGTTCTTACTTGCTCCTTGGGAATGAACAGCGGCTGTGCCATGAACCCGGCCAGGGATCTAGGCCCAAGGCTCTTCACAGCCATTGCAGGATGGGGGATGGAAGTATTCACGTAAGTATGCCTGGATATGAAGTAAAATGTTCTTGGCTAAAATTGCTTCCTAGGAAAAATCCTGATTGAACACGGTACTAAGTCATACTTTATATACATATAGGTAATTCTTTGCATACCAGAAGCAGTTATTCATGCACTTTAAGCCAGACATCTTCTAGGAACCAGGCTTTAAAAAGGATTTCCTGCTCCTAGGGCAAATCAAACATGCTTCATCTCTAATATCAATCATAGTTCCAAGCAGACCCTTCCCAAAATATTAGAGATTCTTAGAGGTCACTGAAAATGTAAGAGTGCTTTCTTATGTCCTGCAGCTTTCAGAAAAAAAATGAAATTACGAGAGTTAGGTGGGAATATTTATTGGTTGCTGTAAAAAACACAGACATATCAGATTGATTTAGCCTATTATTGCTACTGAGTTATTGCAGAAATATACAACAGTCTAAAAGCCTGACTTCCTGCCTGGGAGCGAAGGAGTGAATGAAAGAAAGCTCCCTTCATTTTCCCACATTTCAGAGCACACTCTCAAATCCCTCTGCATGTGTGTATGCATGCACACACATGGTCTTGGCTGGCCAAATGCACAGCTAATTAGTTGCACATCAAGTCCACAGCTTACACATATCCAGTGTAAGAGGCACTCTGGGATATCTAAGTAAGAGTAAACTGTCATCAGGAGGTAGATCTTTTGGTTTATTTTTGTATAGTTTTTTCCCAGTTATTTAGAAGTAGGAATCCCCAGAAGTACTGTAGACCACTAGAGAGCTCTGCTAGTAGAGATTTTATTTTAGCTACTTCACCAAGTACAAATCATTTGTATTTATTTAGTATAACTTCCACCTACACAAGTCACATGCCTTAGTAGAGGAAAGCAGTAGCAAAGCTTCCTCATACAAAAAAAGCTAGGCACAGAATAGAAGATGCAGGCACACAATCACACCATAGGTCAGATGCAAAGCTCCATGTAACACAGCTCTGGTGAGCCACTGGCAAGTGGTCAGCTCTCTAGCCCTGTTACCTCCAAACTTTTCCTCACCAGCAGCTCTTGCCACTGTACCATTAGACTGGTTTTTTTGTTGTTTGGTTGTTTGTTTGTTTTGTTTTTTAAACAGGACTTCATACAATGCCATCCCACACCTAGGATTCTCCTCTCTCAGGCCTATTCAGTTATAAGTAGTTGTTGACTATGATGTTACAGTGTCATGTGCTATGATCTAATATATTATGAATTTGGCTATCACGTTGCTGAAAAAGCTTGGAAGGCTGAATGCACTGTGATCTAGTCACAGAATCCCTGTGAACTCCTCTCCAAAATTGACATCTTACTCGTATACATTTAAGAAATTACAAGAAAACTCTACATCTGTACCAAGATGGCATCTTCCCTAACTTAGTTTTAGGATTTACATACAGAGAGGAAATGCATCTTCACTGTAAAGACTATATGAAGAACTTGAACATGGAAACATAAAAAATGAGATACAAGATCTCTGGTCATTGCCAGAATAAACTTAGAGCAGTCTCAGGAATATATAAATTGAGGAAGATCCTTTCTCCTTACCTTCAGTTATAAGGCTACAGGTACAAGGGAATGACACAACAGGAATATGTTCTCATATATTTACAGCACGGATCCAGGTGGGACTTAGGAAGAACTTGAGCTTTGTTAGGTAGCTGGAAGCTTTGGATCAGTTACAGGGCATGGGTGAAGTCAGAATGCTTGCAGCTGGGATCCTGAACTGCCTGATAATCTGCTTGCATTACATGTGCATGAGAGACTTAAGTGATGCAGCAGCAACTGACAGCTAAACATTGGATGTCTCAGCTGACCTGGAATTCACAATCTTGAGGCAGGTGCTTAAGCTCCCTAGTAAAAGGCATGCCCAGGAACTGGCACCTAAGCATGAAACCTCCACAGTGACATGAGGGGAGTGCTGCACAAACCAAACAACAGGAAATACTGAAGAAACACTGAACATTCATTGGAGGGAGGATGAAATAATTTCAAAGGGACCAAGTCACTCTCTGTGCAGGTTAATGAGTGTTTGAGTGCTGCCAGGGACTGCCAGGAAAGCGTCACTTTGGAGCAGATCAGATAGAGAACGATGAGAGTCTCTATATCCTGATCCCAAGCAAATATGCTAAACATTGAGATAATTGGTTCAAAAAGGGAAAATCCCTCTACGCTTTGTGCTTGCAGGTCCAGTAAATTCTGGTTTTATCGTGTTTTTAGCATGGTGTGGTTTCCTTATCCGGTGCAACTGGTTTTGTCTTGGTTAAAGGCTCCCACTAGAAGCTGTTCTGACCCACTGCAGCTGAGAAGGGGGTATCTGTCCAGTACCCTGTAGAGAGCACCATTTCACACACAATAGATGTAGTCAGAACTACATCTGCTCCTCAACCGGCTGCGGGCAGGCGTCATAGGTGGCAACGGTCCCCATCATTAGAGACAAGCACTGACCTTAGAGACCTGATGGTTTGTAATGATTTGTCCTAAAACCATGGCGATAGCCGAGAGCCTTTCTTAAGCACATGCATAATATTCTAATAAGCTGAAGAGAAGTTTTGTCTGTAGTGAGAGAGCAGCCAGCGCTTTGAACACAAATACCAGGCTCTGGGTTTCGACAAGGGTAACAGAGCATGAAGTGGCAATGAAGAAGTGAGAAACAGCTCTAAAGAACAGTATTTCGCATCGGCATTTGAAGCCAGGCACAGCATATTTCAGGCCCGGATCGTTGCGGATCCTGCCGCAGCACTGCCGGCCCGGGGCTCTCCGGCAGCAGCGGCACCGAGCTCGCTGCTCCGCTCGGCCCCGGAGCCGCCGGCGCGGTAACGCTGACACCTCGTGGCCGCCGGTCCCGGGGACAAGTCCCCGAACTAACCCGAACTGCGCTTTGGAAAGGGTCAGGAGACGCACCTCTTGTCTGCACAGGGATTTGGATGGCTAAGTGACCTCCAAAACATTCTGCACTCTCGCCGGAGAGCAGAGCAGCAGGCACACTGCCCCCGCTGAACCCCGAGCTGTCCTGGCAAGTCTTACAGCAAGCCGGGTCACCTCACCGTCCCGCAGCAGCCCCCTAGGTGAGAAGCGTATCTGCTAGGTGAGAAGCGTATCTGCAAGTCTAAAATGGGCCAGAGTTCCCAGCCTGCACAGCTCATACACTGCAGTGTCCTGGAAGTTTTTGCAGTTCACCAGGCTGCCAGACCTGAGCTCATGTCCATGCCCCCTCCCTCCTGCTCTGCCCAGCAGCAAAAACACCTGGTGAGGATGAAGGCATAGGTGGACATTTTCCTGCTAACTAAAGCAGTAAGCTAGGGTATAAGGGAACTCAGGCTACTTCAGTGAGGCTACCTGTGCTTGTCACAAAGAGTTCTTGCTCCTGTGTCAATGAAGGAGGATTGAGTGTTGTGGAAACTCATGATGCAGCTGTGTCCCGAACTCATTTCAGCTTTGGCATCACCCTCTATAAAGACTTTGCACCCATCATCTTAGCAGAGGGTGTCTAAAGCACAGCTGACAGCACCTGCTGTTAACACAGGCCATAAGAGAATTGCTCAAGGCCAGGTTGGATGGGACTTGCAGCAACCTGGTCTAGTGGGAGGTGTCCCTGCCCATGGCAGAGGGTTGGAACTAGATGATCTTCAAGGTCCCTCTAAACCCAAACCATTCTGTGATTCTATGATTTGGAGGTCATGCAGGAGCCAATGAGGTACATGCCAGTTCATGGAACAAGCCCAGAAAGAAGCCTGTCAAGAAATGCCTTCATTACATGCCCACATACATATGCAGACACACACAGAGGAATACATGCAAGTACTTGATATAGATTTTGTTGTGCTGATTAATTCAATAAAACCTTAGTCCATGCTTGTTCCAGAAATTCAGGGGCTCAACAGACATTCGTGACTCAACAAACAGATCTATGAACTCAGTAGAACAGTATCAAGAGTTATTTTATATCCTCAGGGAAAGATGTAAGTAATTCCAAAGGCAAAACACACACAACCAAAGCATTTCTGAGCAAGGAATATTATTATCATCAAGAAGGCACCATAAGATCAATCCTGTTCTATTCTTGTGTTGTGATTTAACCACAAGTTCACTTCTGCATAAATCTATACAACTGAATGCTGAATAATTATCCTTACTGTCTAAAAATTCCCCTGGCAGCATCCTGCAAAGTTCCTCTCACAGATGAATTTGTCTCTTTGTATTTCTGGGAGGAAAAAGACCTGTTACTTCCCCATTTTCAATATGCATGAAATTGAGGTGGCTGGGTTTTCACTGCAGACTCGCATATTCAATTAATACAGCATGTATTGAATCAAACACCTTCATGCACCAGTACAGCTAAGAAAGTCTCTGCTCTGAAACCAACACTCGCTAATTTATTGTCCGAATGTGGACCTCCAGGAAAGGGAGAACAATTCTACAAGCCCAAGCCTCCTGCATAAAGAGTTTGTTATTTATAGTTTTATACTGTTTAACGGTGAACTTGTTTCCTTAAAAATGTTCATAAATCTACACATTTAAAATTAAATCCTAGTAACTGTGCAAAGTGAATGTAAACATTTCAGTGGAGCCAATGTGCTGGACTTTCTTATTGAACACAGCAATTCTAAAAAGATCAAGTTTTAGGTGTATGAAACTTCTAAATGTTTATTTACTGCTTACTGAAAGACCCCACATTTTAAACGTAGAGATAAGACACTACACCATGGAATTTGAATCTTTACCACTGTAGTCAAGTATAATCCACTTTACAGTCACTGTGTTATTACATTCCTTAAGGCAAATATACTCAAATCCAAGTATAATCTATTATACTTGTCAAGAAGAGCACCATATATACTATTGCAGGCCGGAACCTGCAAATCTCCGGGCAGATGAGAGAACCCATTTTTGCAACATACATTTGCATGACTCACTCCTGAAAACCAATTCATGAGCATCCGGCAACAGCATCAGTCAGGATTGCTGGGCAATAAATGTGTCCCGGTTCACTGCATTGTAAGTCAATGAAGCCCATTTTCCACCAGGGAGAAGTTATCCTCTGCCCCCAAAAAAGGGACATGCAGTAAAGAGGCCTTATTTTCTAAGGTGCCAATAGAGCATATAGACCAACATGCCTGGTGGTTGTTACTTAGCATTTCAGTCACCACATGGGCAAGACAGTGATGCTGCCCATTTACAGAAATGCAAGACAAAATAGAAAGGTCTACAGTATAACAAGTGTCACACCACCATATTTGTTCACTGCTAAATATAAGGTAGGGTGTTCACTAGAATAACCATAATTCTTGTTTGTTTTTGGTTTTTTGGTCTTACAGGGCTGGAAATAATTGGTGGTGGGTCCCTATAGTTGCACCTATGCTGGGAGGTGTACTTGGAGCAATGATCTATATTGTTTTTATTGAAATTCATCACTCAGATACTCAGCCAGGAGAAGAAAATGATGTTTATGATAAATATGAACTGACCAACATGGAGTAAGAAGAATTTTCTCTCTTGTTTTGATATGTAGCTTTTATGCAAATGATTGTTTGGACCACTTTGTAAAACCTGTATGCCTCAAGCAGAAATTCACATTTGAAAGCAGAAAATCTATATAGAAGATAAGTTCAAAACCAACCTCTTACCATGAAACACCAGGTTGATCACATTCCAAACTGGGGGCCTGGGTGGTGGGAAAGGTAAATTGTTGTTCTTTTTATATGGCTTTCAGACTAAGTTACCTCCTAGATTAAGTTGTAGTGAGATGATGCACTGACCTGTTAATTCAACACGTGATCTTAAACATGTTGCCTAATTAACTGAAAATAGTGCTAAATTAATGTGTAAGAGCACTACTCACTTCTTATAGCCATTATTTAAGAATGGCTCATCTGAAGACTAAAAACAACTCCTGAATTGCCTAAATGTCAATTGAAGTAGTTTTAAATACCTTACTAAATTTGTATGGACCCACTAATTGAACAGCAAGGAAATAACTCCTCAGCAATGAGGTTTAGTAACTCAATATGATCACAAGAGGTAAAAACTGTATTCTATAAGATCAACACCAAAAAGACAAAGCTGTACTTCTGCACAGGTTCTTCATAGAAGTAATATTCAGTTATTTTTAAACTATTTTCTCAACCATTACGCTACCCAGTATTAAAATCCTAACCTAGCATATGAATCTGAGCCTCTTCCACTGTACTTTCTGGATAAAATTCATTCCTGTGGAGATGGGCCAGCAACAGAGCCTTATGCTGTGCAGGTGTCTGCACAAGGCCTATGTCTGTATATGTTTTAAAGAAGTCTTCAGCTACTGATTGACATGGGGGCCATGTAATCTGCTTTGTGGAAGTAATTTTTATTTTGATAGCAGTAAATAAAATTAGAAACTGGTCTCAGACCTAGTGCCAGTTCTGAATTTCCCAAGAAAGACCAGCTCTGAGCTTCAGACCTCCGAAGCATGGCTCCTCTCTCCCTAAAAAGAAGTGGTTGGATGTACCCCATTTCCTAAATATCAAGCCGTGAAAAAAGAAATTATTTCTGCTTAATCATTGTGAATTGAATGTATTAAAATAAAAGTTTATTTCTAGTATGTATACATACATATATGGCTGTTGTTGTTGATTATGAATAAATAGACATGTTATTCAGTGATGCTCCTAAGCTATTTTAATGACAAAAACTTCAGGGTACTGGTTCAATGCACTCATTGTAGGGTGCTCTTCCCTTTGGATTCCTACAATTCTTTTCCCTAGAATTCCCCAGTATTTTCTGATCTCATTCCTGGAGGGAGGAGCCCTTTGTGTTGCTAGTATTAGCCTGTGCACTCTGGTGAAGTATCCACAGAAATGGCGTGGAAGATACTGTGGTCAGAATCTGCCTCAGCATATGGGCAGATCAGACCTGTGTCACCACACAACTTCATCGTGCTCCCCTAGTATGCCACACCAAATTCATGGCAGCAAAGGGATAGAATTAGCACATCAGGCAAAGCTTTGCTTGCTGCAGCTGTCAGATGATGCTGTATACTCAAGAGAACATCATTCCAATCTGAATTATGTAATTGAAGAAAACTTACAGAACTGTAATGAACTCAGGTTGCTCAGAAACCACATCAATGCTGTGCAAAATGCTCATTTGAGTCAGCATTTCTCTGCTGTGGGTTAAAAACTGATACAGCTATACCCATCCACATTTGAGCTCATGTACCATTATCTGGAGAGCCACAATAACAAGGAGGGAGGGTTTACAGAATCAGTCCTCAACCTGAACAGAGGCAAATACAGGAGAAACAAGAGTACAATGTGGAAATTATTCCTAACTGTAGATCTTATCTTGCCAACACAGACAAACTAGTTTATCTGTCCCATATAGTGATAAATGACACTACACAAATAAGATGGCATATAAAAGCAATTGCAGACTGAACCTCCTTTTGCTCCCCCTTGCAGTGAATGCTGTCTCTCGCCCCTTGGTGGTATCTGGTAGGAGCACCCCTAGGTGGCTGCCAGCCATATGCCTCACAATATTTCTTCCTTTAATACACCATGGAAAACATGGAGGAGAGCAGAACACAGGTCACAGAATGGTCAGGGTTGGAAGTGACCTCTGGAGATCATCTAGTCCAAACCCCCTGCAAATGCAGTTTCACCTAGAGCAGGTGGCATGTGGTTGCACCCAGGCAAGTTTTGAATGTCTCCAGAGAAGGAGGCTCCATAACCTCTCTGAGTAGCCTGTTCCACCCTCAAAGTAAAGAGTTTTTTCCTCATGTTTAGGCGGAACTTCCTGTGCACTAGTTTATGTCCATTGCCCCTTCTCCTGTCACTGGGCACCAGTGAGAAGAGTCTGGCCCCCTCCTCTTGACCTACCTGCCCTGTAGCTATTTATAAGCACTGATAAGATCCCCTCTCAGTCTTCTCTTCTCCAGGCTAAACAGACCCAGGTCTCAGCCTTTCCTCAGAAGAGAGATGTTCCAGTCCCCTAATCATCTTTGTAGCCCTTCACTGTATTCTTTCCAGTAGTTCCTTGCCTTTTGTGAACTGGGGAGCCCAGAACTGAACACAGTCAGCAAAGAGAAAGGGACAATTTATTTATCCAGCCTACTAAGTGACCAGCCCACACTCACTGTGCATCTGTGAATTGGCCAAAGCACATAATGTTGTATGTTTTTTCAAAATCCTTCTGATCATAACATGTTCTGCCTGCAAATAAACATGAAATCCTGTTTGTCCTATTCATGCCATTCCTATGCACTGAATTTCCATATAAGTGATATTTACTTGTCTGAAGTTATCAACATGCAAATTATAACCAGTGGCACACTAATGTGATAACAAAGCAGTATCTAAAACATGCTCTCAACAAGTTGTTTTCAATTCTGTGTTTGCTTACAGAACTCATTTTTAAACTTCAATTAATCATTAAATATATTTGGAAATTCTTTGAAGACACATGGTACTAATACCACAATCAGTACTAACTTCACAAACTCCAGAATTTCATTCAGGAACAAGGTGTTATAGCCTCAGATCTGACATAATTTATATTTGTAAGTATAAAAATGAATTCCTGCTTTAGGGACAAAACTCAGTTGAGTCTTAACTACAGAGCCATCACCTGATGCTCTCAGGCACATGGTGTGACTCTTGGTGTCTTGCACAGGGGCAAGAGTTGGACTCAATGATCCTGGAGAGTCCCTTCCAACTCTGCACGTTCTATGATTCTATGAATCTATGTTCTATGAATGGGAACAATAATAATCATCTCATGCCATAATCTTCTATACACATGATCTGTTTTGTGCAAAACAAAAAGGTATTTTTACTTTGCACAAAGTATGCAGTTCTCTAATGTCAACTGATGGTCAGTGGTCACACTCATGTTGAATTAATATAATACAGCTGGCAACAGGAAAGTTTTTCCAGCTGTAAGATGTTATGGTTAATGAATTAAGAGTAACCAGGCTTGATCATTTTAACATTGAAAAAAATTCACTTTCAGAGCATTGCTCAATTTTCAGTCTGGGTTTGCTCTTTCTTTTTTGGGCAATGTGTTTGTTCTTCAGAGCTAAATTTAGTACTGAAGTAATTTGAAGAGTGATCCTGCAAATAGCACTGGGTTAAAGGTTGGCTGTTGCATGTTGTTTCATAGAAGCCACTGCAATTATTCACAATGGGAGGCAATACAGACAAGGGTAAGTGCTCAGAGAATCGAGCAGAGTATAGTGGAAACTACTTCCTTCTAGTTTTGACTGTGGATCTGGATGAATGTGTTGTGGTTCAAAATAAATACAGTCAATCCCTAATAAATACATTCCAATACTATTTTTATTTTTATAAAAAAAAAATCTGCCCTGTGGCACCTAAGGACTTATTAAGAAATAAATAGCTGCCTATTATAACCTACAATGTTTTATAGCCTTATACTGGGAGAACACATGGACTAACAAGCTGTACTCCCAGAGAGCAGACCCTGTGGCAGACTGCTTTGAAAGCATGCATATAGCACATCAGATCTGGCCTACAGTGCTTACAAAATGCCCCAAACTACTTTATCTACCTTCTACTCTACAGATTTGTAACAGGGATGTACTTTGCTTGTTTCATTTAAAATACACAGGAAAACTTGTTCTGTGTGGGAAGAGGGAAATATTAGGAGCTTCAAATTGACTCAGGAAGCCACAAAAAACCCCACACCAAAACAACAATTTGAAGTGGCAGCAGGCATTTTATCCTCCATCCATCCTAATGACTCTACCTTCCATAACTCTGATTTTCTGTTCTCCTTTCTCCTGCCAATGCTGTGTGCTGTGCTTTGTCTCTATACAGTACATCTCCAGAGATTTAAATAAAGCATGCTTTTCTCAGTTACTTATGAATCTTAGAAAGTTCTCATGAGAGCAAATTCAAGTTTCACCTCACATGCTTGTTTTTTGGCAGTTGCTTGCATTTTCCCCCACTGTTCCCACCAAACAACCGTGTGCTGGAAAATACAATAATTAACTGTAACTTCCAGTCACAGCTGTCCTTTTTCTGTCTAGTACAATTGTTGTTGCATAGCAGATTACTTCTTTCAAGCACACAATTTTTAAAGTCTTCCTTTTTCAAACCACTATTAAAAGCAGAGTAAGATCATCTAGAAAAAAACCACTCAGTGCACATCAGTTAGTAGTTTGTTTTTTCAATATTCTCTTTGGTACTTACTACTTGTCAAAACCCACTGATAGTTATTGTACTGTAAGTGGTAGTGTCCCTTGGCTTATTTGCACACTCCAATGGCATAGTCTCAGAGAAGGAAGTAGTAGGTAAATATTTTAACCCCTTGTGTTTCTTTGTATATTTGAATCAAATACTAAAGAAATCCATATAGTATTAAGCTAGACACGACACACAATTTTTCTCCCTTTACTGACCACAACTTCCTTCAAAAGGTGTTACTAAGAGAGGGAATATGAATGTTACAGCTCCTTAAATCACTGATGATCAAGCATTCTGGCCGGATGACACAGCTTTTCCATGACAGGGGAGGACAGATTAAAATGGTCCCTCTCTGACCTCCTAAGGACTGAGCAGGCTGCTTAAAGTTACTAGAAATCAAGTTTGCCTTTCACACTCTAAACATTGCTCCAACCATCCAGAAATTGAGACTAAAGATCCTGCTACATGCTACACTGACAAATAAAGCAGTAATAAAGAAGAGAGAAAACTTCAAAAGCTGGTAAAACAAAGCAAGCTCTTTTGGCAAGAGGTCAGCCAAAAGGCTGATTGATAAATGCTTGGTTACTTCAGAAAAGAGCATACATTTTACTGGGGAATGCAGAAATAAAGAGACAACGGCATGAAGTAACACCATCAGAAGATTGTCTTTTTGTTCACCTATCAGAAAACTCACATCTGTCTTGGATGCAAATTCAAACATTCTCAGTATCACCAAGAGGACCAGTTTGGGCACATTAATACTATTAATTCCTTAGCATTAGGCACATAATAGTCTAATAGGTGAAGAATACCTTCCACACTCTCAAAAATAACAATACTTTGTTTCATTGCACAACTCTGCTCAGGAAGACTTGCCTGCCTTCCAGTTATTAACAGGACTGTGAATGAAAAAGCAACAAAGCAAACAAGAGGTTAAGACTTGAAAAGTCAGCATCTGAATAGAAGGAAATGAACAATCTCAATCAGAATTGAACAGATGCCTCAGTCAAGCTACAGAGTGTTGCATCAAATAACAAACACAAAGCCAAAGAAGCAGCACGTGCTTGGCAGCAAACATTGCTAAAGAGTTGGGTGTTTTGTCAATGCCTTTTAAATAACATACAAAATAATTTATACTTGGGAATAAAAGGACTGAACTGCAGTGGTGGTGTTTTCCATAGTAAAAGAGCAAAATTTGAGAATTAGAACATTTTCAGATTATTGAAATAAAGTTAAAAAGACTCAAGAAACCTCAAAAACACAAGCCTGGGTGAGAAGAGGGGAAAGCACAGTAGTAACTTTCTTAAATTAATTTCCAGCCCTATGAATCCAGCTGCAGCCCCTCACAAAAGGCAGTAAGGATGTCTCCATTATAACTGCACAATACCAAGACCAGAATTGTTTTATCTTCATTTCCATCTCAGATGTTCAAGACATTGGCAACTGATAGCCATGCACTGCAGAAAACTGCTACATAACCATTCTGCCACCTAAGGAAAAGAGCATGTTTGGCTTAGGCACAGAGAGAATTTCACCTGGTACATGTGTAATCCCCAGTGGGTTCATGTGTTTCAGACTATAGAAATGCATGTTTTTGAAGATGTTAGCACTAAAGAACAGCTATCACAAACACAAATAGACAGAGACGTGAATCCAGCTGCCAGACTACCACAGAATCCTAGGGTACAAAACAAGTGCAAAGGCTGCTCCAGCAAGTCTTGGGGAAGGAAAGCAACAACAGACAAACCTTGACTCTGAAACAGTCTTCACACTTGTGAATAGTCTTCACCGAATAAAGCTGCTTCTGGCAGAAGGCAACACTTTAGAGAACTCCCCCTTTCCCCCCCCCCTTCAGAACATCAACATTGCAACATCATGTAGAATAGTTTCAGTCAGTTATGTATCAAAAGCCACAGCACTTGTTAGTTTTAATAATTAGCCTGATACCCACCAGTAGATATTTTTTAACAATGCCTGTTTTTAAAAGTTTAATTTGGACAGGATACAGCTTATTACCATTATTTACTATATTGTTCTCTTAAGACTATGACATGGTGATATAAGTGCTACAGAAACATTATTTTGATGTAAAATATACATAGTAAATGTGATGAGTGTGGCAAGATAACATTATTTCAAAAAATGTCTGTCTCAGTCTTGAAATACATGGACTATATACTTTATTAAGCTGAACGTCTTATTTAGAACATTTTTGAAATGGTAACAGCTTGTTAACAGTTAATTTGTAAGAGCAATGTCTATTGATTCTACTGTTTTTACAGATGTGGCTTCTGAAATCAGCAGCAGTAAGTATGAAATGTAGAGAGCAAACATAATGCAAATAGGAAATGTCACACTTCAGTCACTTGGGTCCTCTGTGCCCAGATGGGGAGGACAATGATCAGACTTTAAGGTATGAGTGTAGACTTTTGTTGTTACATGTTCGTATGATGCTAAGAACAATGATGAAAACCCACAGTATTGGGGATGATAATACAATATGCAACTTCTCTGTGCTGCCCCACAATAATCCTTGACCCCAGATGTAGCCCTTTATTGTAGGGTAGATACATTAACCTACACCACTTGTGCAGTCCTTGACCTCTATGCTGAGACTGCTAATAATATAGTTTACAATGAACACAGAGTGATGGCTGTTTTTTATGACTGGATAGACTTTCAGTGAGCTGAGATCACCATAATCCATGCACAGAGTTTCAGAGGCAGATTCTGGTTCCTTGTTACACAGATTAGCTTTAGCATATGCTCACCAAGAACGGAAACTGATTCTTTATATTCAACAATGAAAGCACAGAACTTACTTATACCCAGAGATATAAAACTCTTGCACTATTTACAGTAATAATTGCAGTATTTGACAACTGTAGTATACTTGGAAAGATTATTTTAGCAGGGCTACTCTGTTCGTATCCCATTACTGGGCTCAAAGTGCCCCTGATTATATTGTTTGTCCGAGATTGAACTACTTCATGCTGCTTTTGGACAGCACAACTAGTATCTCTGGGGAGTATCATGGAAAGGTCATGTGTATCTCACAAAACTACCCAAAATCCCTAGATTTTTAATAAACACATTAATCCATGCTAAGTAGTTCACATTCCAGCTACAGTTCTCTTTTTTGGTTATTTGTTGTACTTGTATTAAAAAAAAAAGAAAAAGAGTGTCACCATTTATAAAGTATTTTTAAAGATAGATGAGAACAGCTACCTTTGTATGCAAGAAGCTGTTGGGGGAACGGGCTGCTTCCATTACACCACCAGCTAATGGAGCTGAAGGGAAGGAGCCAAAATGTAATAAAGTGACCCTTACATCAACACGAGCTAAATGCTCCAGAGTGAGCTGGAGAGCTCATCATGAAGTCAATTGGTTGTTATGGCCTCCTGGGAACCTGAATAAAATCCTTAAAGCAAAGCAAATGCTCAGTATTGAAACAGCACATTGGAATATCTCGTGTCAGCAACGTTCTGATCTAAGGGCTTACTCCTTAGTCAGTATCTAAGATTTTCCTAAGGGATAACTACTTTTTCCTTTTGCAGTGTTGAAAGGCCAAAAATACAGACAGATTCACCCATGAAAAACAGAACAGCCCCTTAAAATGACTTCCATGTCCTGAACACTACAAAATTAAGCTCTCTACAAAAGGGTGGAGAATATTATCAGCCATAGCTGTGACCAGGCAGGATATGCAATCTGCAATAGTTGAAGATAAATTGCACAAATATCCAAGTTACTGAAACCTGCACAAAACATCCTCCAGATTGGTACTGAAAAACAACCATTTTCTTATGAACCCAGAGCTATGTTGTTCTGTGTACCCACTTTCAGAACAGACTATGTATAAAACAGTAACAAAATTTTGCAAGGATAAAGCAGGCTGCTGGCATGAATGAAGTATATGGAAGCACGACTGTTTAAATGCCAGCTAGGCCAAAATTTTGAGATCTATTAAACGTGCATTAAAACTGAGTCTTAATCCAACATTGTATCTTTAAAATTTATTAGAGTGCTGTAAAATTAAAATAAAACAAAATATTTTCTTTGAAAAGTGAAAAAGTTTTACTTTTCCTCTTTTCAACCTCTGAAAATAACAGAATTAAAGGCACATATCATATGATATTTTAAACTTTTGCCCTATTAATTTCATTTCCCCCTCCTTTGCAAATGCTATATCTTGTCAGTATTGAAGAAGTCTTAAAACAGTAGAGAAAACATCAGTACCACGTCATTGAGGACAAAAAGTTTAAAAGATGTCAATATATTGAAATTTTCTTATTTCAAGGCAGTTTATATGCAGGTGTTTCAATAATCAAATTCAGGAACTCAGGAACTGAAAGTCTAGTCCAAACAAAAGTCACTGGTTTAAACAATAACACAGCCAGAAAATAGTTCACAGAAACTAAATAAAAGAAAAATTATGTAATCCAGACAGTAAAAAAAGGTCACTTGGGCTGTATGTTCGCCACCCTTGTCATATACTTGCATACTTTATTAGTTGCCCACTTGCAATTACAACAACTAAAATTTTGTAGTCAATATTTACCCCGTTTATCTCACAATAACAGCCAGCACTGTCAGCAGTAAACAAAGCATTATAAGAGTGTGCTTCATTCAAACTCTTTGGAAATGCGCAATATTTAAAGGAGTTGCTTGTACTTCTGTTAACAACCCAGCCCTCGTTTAAAAGCAATTTATACTTTATATAAAGTCAGCCCATAAAGACCCATGACACACTGTATTTAGTCTCAGTGAAACATGTTGCAAAAAATCTTGACACAGTTTACTTAACCCCTCTTACATATGTAAACCGTATTTGACCTCCTCTAAGACACTTTCAAATACTATATTAATCTTCCCCATCTGGGAGAAAACAACCAATACTCTCAGGATTATAATTTGATTATCATTTTCAGGTCCTTATGAGTGCAAAATCAAAAGATGCACATATATTAGAAAATATAGTCAATTCAGTTTTGCAATAGAAGTGATATAAGTTTCTATTTCAGTTTTAACTTTATTCATTAAAAATAGCCTGTAGTTTACTCTCAACTTCCTCCAAAGTCCAGGCCACCAAATGACCCCTCTCTGTTCTACATGAAATGAAAAATTTATCAAGAGCTTGGACTGAGTCTTTAAACAACAATTAAGTACTCCAGGCACTGAGTATTTTAAAAAAAACCCACACCTTTTATCCGAGAGTGTGTCTGAGAAGAAAACACAGATACATCTCTCTGATGCTGGGGCTGCCTATACTGCAGAAGGCAAATCACAAAAAGAATTCACATACCTGATAAAGTCCATAAGATCTGTGGAGAAAGACAGTAATCCTCAAAACTCTGATCGCTTATGGTGAAATAAAGCTCAAAAGCTGTCAAGCATTTTGGAGGAGTTGTTACAGCATACAAACCCAGGGAAACACAACACAGATACCCTCATCAGACTCAGCAGTTGCTTTGCAGATGCAGGAGACCTTCTCTCTGCTTTTTTAGGCTACCCAGCCATACTTGCCAAAAGGCAAAGAAAACAAGATGCAGCTGTGGCCAAAAGGGAGGGAAGGAGGGAGATGACTATATGACTTCTCAAAAGTAAAGTGCTAAAGACTGACTAAATGTCCATACCTGTGTCCTGTGGTAGCTGAACAGGATTTGTTATCTAAAAAAGCTGCAGTTCCCCAAAGGCAGTACCACACTCCTGCATGCCCGGCTGAAGGAAGATATGACCGTGGGGCCCAGGAGTTACACAGGCACACTAATACGGCATCGGCTGGGGCTGAGTAGCCTCACCTGTTCCTGAAGTTAATTGGCCACCAAACCCCCTGCTGACACCGTCATTTTGCTCCAGTTTAGGGGCTGGGCTGTCCTGTGGTAACCTTTTTATTCACTCCACAAAGTAAAAGCATACTTGTTTCTGTTGTTTATAATTCTCAAAGAAGCAACTGGAGGCTGAACCCTAATTCCCTTATTCCAGCACGTGGCACTTCTCAGCCCGGCACCCGTTTCAAAACCAATATCACAGAGTAAAAGCCTCTCTCTGCAAATAAATGTCCTTCCCATGAAAGCATTTTTCCTCATCTACTGATGCGTTATTCAGTTCCTTTGCCAATTCTAGACAGCTGGCCAACCAATGTTTTTCAAAATATGTTTGAATGCCCTTGGATTCACACGAAGTCCAAGTTAATGTCTAGCGTGGGAGTGAAGATTAAATTTTAAGTCCTGTCCTGACATTTTAGGTGTACTCTCATTGCATAATGAAATATGAGACATATTATATAAAAGCAGATTTTTCCTAAGAGCTTCCAATACTTTAAATTTCATTATTTTGTATTTCATCTTTAAAAGGTGGGGACCAGTAAGTAATTAGCATGTACACAGACAAGAGAACAAACCTTCCTACACATTATTTGCCAGCTGCTACACAAGCTGTGAAAATACTTGTGCATATAATTTTCATTGCTCTGTGTTGGATACTAAAGGTTGGACATTCCCTGCTGCAAAATCACTACAAAAGTAAGGTAGAGGCAGAATTCTACCATGAAGAACAGAACAATTCGTGCTCCCTCAGTCTGAAATATCTTGCAACTCTATTGGTGAAGCAGAAACTGGGACTCCATAAACTTACTGTTCCCCTCAACCAGGTTAGTTGAGACACATTAAGCACTAAATCCATCTTAAAAGGACACTTGTCAGCTTCTTTACATCTCAGACTCTGTGAACTATCTAACCTACACCCGAGGTCCCCCAAACAACATGACGATGTGAAACATAAATGTTTTAATGAAGGATTTTTTTCTAAAGTTTTGCACTGGTTGTGAAGGAACTGTAAGTTATTTCTTTCAACCTCCAATATAATACGAATTTGGAGTTTCTCTTCAGAGTATGTCACACATATAAGGACATAAAAATGAAAATGTAATACATGTAAAATGCTGATACTTTATATATACCTATTCTAATAATTTTAATCTACACTCTTGGAGACAGTTGTTTGTATAGTGAATGACAAGGTGTTTAAAACTGTTTATGTAGATATAGCTTATGGGTTATTTATGCTAATTTTTGCTACAGGAGACAAAAAAACTCTGAGAGACAAAATCCCTTCGATTCAGCATATGGTTACTGCCATCTAGAAAACTATGCCATGGCTCAGTTTTACTATCATCAGGCTCTTGGTGTATTTGCAAAGGCAGTTAAGAAAACTGCCTTTAGTAAATACTATTTCAAACTTTGAATAAAACCTCATTTCCAGCTCTTCATAACTAATTTGTATTAGTCTACAGCAGACTAAAACTCGGAGCACAAATCAGCCAAGGTCCCAGATAAGTTATGATAAATGTCTTCAAGAAATTGAGATGTTTTTGATATGACAATTTGACTAGTATTCTTCTGAGAGTATGGCTCTCCAGCTACATCAGCAACCTACCAAAAATCACCGAAAGTCTGCAAAAGCATGTAGACCTTATTCTGTTTTCATTTGCAAAGTGGCAAATCAGGACTAAGCCTACTGAAAGCATTAAGGCTGCACTAATGTAAAACTTGTGTGACTGGGAAATCAACACAATATTTCTACTAATCTGGATATTTTTCTCTTCAGAATGCATAGTGAGAAAACTTTAGGTTTCTGACATGTATGTGTGAAATAGCTGTGATAGCTAATTTTTTAATCCTCTGATTTCATATTCATATGTTGAATCTACATTCTCACAACAGAATAAAAGTCCACAAACACATATGTGGGTATTTCCTGATGTCTACAGAATTCAGAAAAATGAGAAGTAGACAAAACAACATTTTTGGTATATGAACATGCTTGCCAGGATTTAGAACAAAACATTTCCTTGCCAAGCTTTCCTCCTTTTCCAAGTCAGAAACAAACATCATAAAATAGTCTTACAGTACTGCCAACCAGATTTTCTTTTTAAATATGATTCAGTCTTTGTGTTATAGCCAAAACCATTCTGTTTAACATGTATCTTCTCATCCTCTCTCCATGTTTGAATACACAACAAGCTCCTGATTTAAAGACCATTGAAATCAATGGCAACATTCATATTCCTTACAAACAAAATGTTTTCCATTTGAACTACATGCATGGAGCAAGAAAATCTAATATAGAGTGGCCTTCTGTAGATTATCAGTGCAGCCAGTGGCAGATCTGTGAAGAACTGGGTGCTACTTACTTCTCCCCAGGTGACATGGAGCTGCACATCTCCTATTGCAAACAAGCACCGCCTCTATTTGAAGAGTCAAAGGTACTTCTTGTTTGCTCTCCCTATTTGTTCTGTAATGCACATAGAGGATGGAAGATGGAGAGGTTTCTGTAGGCATTGGGAAATAATATGAGCTACAGTAGTCTACGAGCTTGCTCCCTGCACAGGACTCCACTAACTTCAATAAAATTGTACACTCCTAACCGCACAAACTGAGCCTTCAGCTGCACCTTTCTAAATAAAACCCTTCCTCCCACAAAGTATCAATCAGCTGAATGGTGACACAAAGAACTTCCTAGGAGAGGTTAGTTTAGAGGAATGACCATACCCTCTGGCTTGCCGTTTTTTCTTTTACAGAATTAATTATTTGAAACTCTGCCTACTGAAATGCATTCTGCTGTTTCTAAATTTAAAGACAATTATGCAACCATTTTACTTCAATAAATTGATTTCTTAGCAGTCAACTAGGAAAACTCACAGTCCACTATTAATCAGCAAAAGAAGCATCTTATGTAGAACCTAGATTATCTGGAGCATCAGGCTCCAATTGAAAAAATGAAAACACCATAGTACTTATTTTTTCAACTTTTGCAAGGCAGAGTTATAGCTCCAAAAGTCACAGAGATGCTCCTCAGAGGTAGTCTCAAAGAGACAAGACTGATCACTAGGATGGGAAATGCATGTTCTGTATTTCAGAGAAAGGGTGTACCATGCGTGCTGAAAAGATGAGAATGAAAAGCGTTCAAAGAACATTTTGTAAAAAAGGGGTTGAGACAAGACCATACCTGGCAGTATGGCTTTGGCCTATTCCACTTTACAGAGCAGGCTCTGATCTGCACTTGACAAAACAGAAGTATATGTGAAAAATTACCTCTCTGAAATACACTCGAGCCTCTGCTGGTTACAAAGCCCTGAAAAGTCACATGAAATTGACTTTTTCTATTTTAAAAAATCTAAAATTAACTTCTCCACAATAGTAATTACACCACTGTGATCACTAATGAGGCATTTGGATTTGCCTCACAAGAAATATTCAGCAATTTAGAAATTCTCATTTTTTTTCTTTTTTGAACAAGAAACAGGATGGCTTTTCACACACAAAGCTGCTCTAACTCCAGGGCAAGGAAAAGAATTATGAGACAGACATTAAATAGAAAGGACAGCACACCTTAAAATTATGGTTAATTTGCTGAACCTCCTGATTTCTCTCTCCCAGCAGCTGCTAGAACACAGGCTGTGGTGCAGCACTAGAGGGGTGGATAAGCAGCAGCTGCTCTATCTGGGTTCCCCCACAGTGCCAACAAAAGGTGTGACTGTAGCAGGTGCAATCTAGGTTTTATATTAGTTGTTTCGGATGCTAATAGTAGCAGTGGCACAGGTCACATAAACCTTTCAGGAAATCAAATGACTCAAGCAGCTAAACTGTACAAATGGTTCTTAATTCCCAAGTTTGCTATACAGAAAGCTTGTGTGTGCTGCAGTCACAGCTCCTACCTGCAACGTAACCAATCACTTGTACTGCACATTACCTTCACCACAGTAGAGAACGAGAGTCTGGGAGTGCCTCTGAGAGCTCCTAAATTGATCTCTTGCACTGCTTCAACTTTCATGTATGTAAGCTGATGTCACCAATAATCAAGAAAACAACTTGAATGTTGGCTCTCAGTATCAATTAACATAAATTGAAATGTGTACATGTTATCTGCATAACTAAAAATTAATCTCTTTCAATGGACTTATGACTGGTGTGACAATCTGAATAATACATGGTGCAATCAGTTGTCTGTCCATATAAAGGCAGTTCTATTTTCTGTCAATAAAACTTGCTTACTGTCAATCATTACTGATTATCCTACAAACTTACTATGAAAATAATCATTCTTTAAAATAAGAGCTATGCCATGTAAACCACCAGAAATTGTGATCCAATCCTTAGTGTGCAATGTTGTTTAACAATAGTTTGCTTTCTAGGAAAAAATACATGTGTTTTCTTGCAGAAACTGCCTCCAAGACAAACATAGTTCTGTTAGATATGAACAGCAAATTTAGTAAGTTATAGTCATATTTTCAGTTGATTATATTTAAGAACTCTGAAATATCCATCTTCTGTGTAAAACTGTTCTTGGCAACATACAAACTTCCGTACTCCTGGCAAATGTGAATTATTAATATTAAGTTGCCATTGTTGAAGACACTCAAAACTGATGAATGCACATGGAATGAAATAAAACCTAGTGAGGATACTATACATTCAAACTAAGGAGCAACAGACATTTCAGATGTTGCTGAAATTTGTACTATTTCAGCATTTCATACCACCAAATTCTACTCTCCTTACATTCCCTCAAGCTGGAATTGTATTAAGCAAAAACTATTAACTTTCAAGAAAATATAAAATAAAAAGGGAAGGGAAAATTTGATACACAGAAAATGCCAAGAGCAGCAGAATTTCTGCTAACAACTGAAAATTTAAAAATAAATATTAATTTTTAATAAACCTGGGAGAAAAGTTTTCAGTAGAATACAAAGATGGGAAGCATTCCCACTCCTGGCAACATCATAGTGCTCTGTGCATTGGTGAGAGAAGTACTATCATTCCAGGTGTCTATCAGAATAGTTTTGCCAGTTGACATGATCCTGACTGACCAGCACTGCTGGCTGATGCCCCTCCACTTCACTCATGTAAACTAGACATTGGCCATAGTAACTGTCCGAAATACAGGACAGCTCTGTTGTACTGGTACTGCTTTCACTCCTGCATGCTGGTGTTCTTAGTGCAGCTACAGAGAAAGATGTCTGGTTATGACACTTTAGAAAAAAGACTACATAGCATGACCATGTCAGCTTTTAAAAGGTGAAATATGTTGGCTAACAAACACAGTTTGTGCATATGGGACAGTGGTGAAATTAGAATTGTCCTTTCCAAAGTATTTGAATACACCACTTTGAGAGAGAAAGACTAAATTTTACTGTTTTAACAATACTTGTCTTCACTTTCTTTCCCTTAAGTCTAAGCAGCATACCAGCTACTCCATCTCCTGTGCATGACCAATCCAATTACTTGTCATTAGAAGACTTTTTAAAATGCCTGACAATATCAAGCTCCTTAGTAGCATTTTCCATAGAAAATGGCAAATATTTTGTAAGAACTGACCTAACAAAGCACTGCTGGAAAGCCACATTGAAACAAACATTTTCACTGTGTTGTCCCTAGTTTGCAAAAAGGGAAACTCAAGCCAAGAGGAACTGGGTTCACAGAGTTAGTATTAAATCTGGAATTCAAATTTAGGGTCAGAAATCCTTGTCCATTGAAGTAAATTTTAATATTTCACAGACCGGATGCACTGTTCTCTGAGAGGCAAGTGCCAGCTAGCAACAGAGATTTTAAAAAGCCATGTTCAGGTATTTTTTCCCTTCAAAATTACATGGCATTTGCTTTTATTGCCACACCTGTATTGGTTTGAACTTCACAGGCTGTGCACAGTCCTGCTCTGGGGCCAACCCCTCTCCCAGTTTCAGTCATGTCGCTGTGCAGCCACAAGATGTCACTTTATTAAGATTTTTTTCCTAGTCTGTTTTATTTGTGTTAGTAGATAAATTCTTAGATTCATTCTCCGTTTAAATTGTTTTAAATTAGAACTGGTGATGCTGATGAATATTGAACCTAATTAAATTATTATGATTATTCCAT
Source organism: Aegotheles bennettii (assembly GCA_013398125.1). Classification (NCBI taxonomy): domain Eukaryota; kingdom Metazoa; phylum Chordata; class Aves; order Caprimulgiformes; family Aegothelidae; genus Aegotheles; species Aegotheles bennettii. The sequence continues at coordinate 259,896 of VZRW01002940.1, forward strand.
ATTCCAAAAATCTGAGCTATTAAAACACCGTGGCAAAGGTTAAACCACCCCCTTTATTCAGAAAATGTAAATGTCGTCTGAATTTATCTATCGCATCTGTAATTTGGGATCAGAATTTTAGCTCCACAAATTCTGTTGCAATTTAGGGAATTACAGAACTGGGAAACGCTTGGCCCTCGGCATTCAGGGGCAGCACAGTTGATGAGAGTGAGAGTGTGGTGGCTTTGGAAAAAAATCATGAATCCTCAGCTACCAGTTCTCATTCGCCTTTTGCTCAGTTCGTACAATGAGTCAGAAATGAGGCACTGGAGAATGAACAGCAGAGACGTGAACACACTGAGAAAAAAAGCAGTGGCACTTGCAGAGCAGATGATGTCATTTTGGCCTGCTGTAAGTAACAGAGATGCTGGCAAGCACAACATGTCTAGTTTAAAAGCTCTATATATTTTATTCTCAGGGTGATAACTCTCAGCTTTCTAATGCATTTGACTTTGAACTGTGACTAAAAGTTCACCCTTGCACAGGGTGACCCAGTTTGAAAATTGTCCAGCCAGACAGAAAACTTGGCACAATTTTGGTACTGATATTAAAGAAAGCTGAAATCAAATTAAAGGTAATAATCAGGGGAAAGCTGAGTTCATCTTATAAGAGGAGGCTCTAACAACTTCTTTGTTAGTGTACTCCTTCTTTGTACTCCTGATAGTACAAACAGTATGTTTGTTTTCTTTAAATATATCAGGATGAGGGGTAAAAACCTGAGCAGAGAAGAAGCTACAAAAAATGTCCCCAAATAAAAGTAGGGGACACTCGGGAAATCAGGAGGAGGAGTCTACCTGGCAGACCAGTGAAGTTCCTCCCAGAAGGGTGCAAGATGAGAGAAACTTTACTCGTTATTAAGCAGACCTTGATAGGTATAGATAGGAGAGGGATAACATGACAGGAATGCCTGCTATGATCCAAGGATATCATCCAGTCCGTACTTTCACCTGGTGACAGCTTAGCCACAAGTATGAAGAGAAGCTCACGTGGAGATTTATTACTAAGCCTTGGGGCAGGCAGACAAGAGAAATGTAAACTATTGGGAGAAATTCTAAGGGCTGTAGAATATTCAAAAGACATGCAGAATAAAGAGATCTTCTGTTGCTTTTATGGTTTGTTCCAGAACACTGTGCACTTCAAAATACTGACTATGCTAACTCTCTTAGGATGTTAGTTCCACCCTAGCAGCTGTAAACTCCTTTCTAAGGAGTTAATTGTCTTGTCTGCCTCAGTTCAGATGATTATTCTAGTTTCTAGTAATTAAGATTGCATTTCATGACTCTCAGCCTTGTTAAATTGTTCACAGTTTTGCATGCTGCAAAAATAATACTTGTCATTATTTTAATTAAATTATTCATAGATGGCATTGGTTCCACTTCAGATGTATACATAATGAAAACAGGACCAAGCAGATGCATCATTCATCATCAATTCTGATGCATTTTTTTTGTTAATTGGAGATATATGGAACCATTCACATTAGATGCAAATTTTTCTAATTTATCTTCCTGCTTTTTGAAAAAAATACTTTCTTCTTCAAGCTAAAACAAGGAAATAATTCTTTATTCATCTTTACACCTCATTTCAGGCAATTTTTTCCAGCCCTGCCATGGTTCTGCAAGTCTCCTTGCCCAGATGCCTTGGTGTGCTGCAAAACACACTGAGGATAATGAGGCAGCTGCTTCTATCTCCAGTGCTGCCACACGTATGTTGTCAGCACTGTAGTACAAAACAAGACTAAGTCTGATATTCTATCCTGTTGAAACACTATCCAGAGCACATCCCAACATATGTGAATTTTAGGGTTTTTTTTTATATTATTCCTCACAGCCAGAAGACTTGACTGTTTTAATAACACAGCTGTAGACAATGGGCCAAATTCAGCCATCCCACTGGGGCCAACAGGGCTTATCCAATTTACGCTGTTGTAACTGAGACATTTCTGACTCACACCAGGAAAATCAAGCAAAATTTGGCCCATAGTCCAAAAGGTAAAATGTTTTGGGAGATTTTCTCTCCTGCAAATTCACCACCTTACTGGTGAGAAAAGGCTAGTGAGATCCCATGCTTGGGTGCACTAATCTCCACCCCACAACAGAGTCTGCTCTGGGGGATAGGAACAGGAACCATAACAAGACTGCAGCTGAAAGTGAGTTGGTGCCCTGGTTTGTTAATTTGTTGTAGGACTGGGACAGAGCATCAGAAATGTTTACTCCCTGCATAGTCAGAATGTGACATGGCGATTTACAGATCATTGCTATTTACAAATCATATTCTTTCCAGGTTGGAATTCTCTTTGGAGGGCATTGCCAAAATCCAACCTTCTTTCCACAAATCAGTCGTTATCAGATCATCTTCAAATAATTGTACCTTCATTTTGATGACTGCTAAAATGTTCCTCAATGATTAATTAGGCCCTACATACTAACAATCAGGGTATGTTGGGTAGTATTCTACTCTATAATGGATGCACTGTTGAGAAATCATGACTCAGAACTGAAAAGGAATTTTTTTCACATTCTGTTACTAATTTCTAAGGGTACTGGTCTCATATATTCTACAAGCACCCTTTGCCTTTTCTTAAATGTGGAAGTCAGAGCAGGTGGTGTGTTGTCACAAAATCACCCTGCCTTTTCCTTCTTGTATGCCACAAAATCACCCTGCCTTTTCCCTCTTGTAAGGCTTTAAGAACTCTGCCATTTTGCTCCCAGAGTTGCTAAGCCTGTTAAGGTTCAGACTGTGGTTTCTCATGGAAAAGTTACTTTCGTTCTTTCTGCTTTCTTTGTTTTCTCCCTTAGAACAAAAGTGCATAGCTGTTACTTGTGTCTGTCTAAACAGAAGAATGACTGAACTGAAGGAAGGGGGCATTCACTAACAAGCAGAAAGGAGACACCCAAGGTCATGTGGCCTGACAGGCCCCATCGTATTCAGTTTCACAACACTTGGTTTCTTTATCTTCTGGTTGTCTTGAGATATTTCTTCAAATCACACAAAAATGCACTTCCATCAGTTCATGTCTCCTAGAAGGGGCTGGTGGGAAATTGTTGCTAAGACCTGCTGTTGTCTAGATCTGTTCTCTCCTGTTCTGTTTTGATGGTGGGACAACAGCCTTCAGTTAGATCTGATGTGAGCAGTTTTGCAATTCTTGCTCTGGTATAGCCTGCTGGCTAAATCATTTCTTCAGACAGGCTTATGGCAATTTGATGACACATGAGTGCACAGAAAGGTCAAAATTTGGCTCCCAAAGTCTACAGTAATAACAGTTAATTCTTACATAGTGCATTGTAGATATATAAGCACTTTACAAGGGAATTTCTGTATTACTATTCCCATGTGACAGACAGCAAAACAGATGGAGCATGACTGTGGCCAAGCCAGCAAGAGGACTCAGAGCTCTGGCTGAGTGCCCTCTCCTGTGCTGCATTTTGGTGTTAGTTAAGGCATCAGTTAAAGTAAAACACTGCCCAGCAAATCATTGGTATAGAAATATTTATAGGCCACAGCTCAGTGTAAGCCAGCACATCATCCCTGGCTTTATTAGAGTTACATTTGCCTATACCACAGACAATGTGAGCCCTCGATCCTTGGAAAGCACGGTCCTTACTCCAGCAGTAGTGAGGTGCAATACAATAAAGAGCACAAGGCAGGAAGGTGACTTTGAGAGTCAAGCAATCCCATCTTTTTAAGAGAGGAAAATAGCCTGCAACACTACACACAGCCACAACCGGTTGGCTCCAACTGGCTGTAGTCAGATCTTGTTCAGACATTGCTGGGGGAGGGAGAGCACAAAATCACCCGGTAGTGGCTGATGAGTAATGCTACAATGCCAGTCACTTGGAATTGCCTTTACACTTTAGACAGTTTAGAGCTGTGAAAGGACAGGAGGGTTAGAGACCAAAACACTTCCATAGGTCAGTGAAACATACTCAGCACATTCTATAGTTAGGGGCATTTTTCATTTCATTAACTAATGACTCAGATCTAGAAGTCACATCTGAGAGAAAGCGGTGCAGTCCCGCTCCCTCCCAAGCCTTCACCTGTCAGTTTTAGATACCTGACTGTGCTAATCATGCCATTTGCTTGGAGATACTGACTTTCATTATATAACCACCCATCTCCTATGCAAAGGACTGGAACAACCAACTCATTTCACACAAGCCATGCAGCAGCAACCAGGAGACACAAACCCAGAGGCTAAAATAATGAAGAACTGCTGTTCTGATCAGATAACAACAGATTCTCATCTTTTAGAGTTTTTTTGATATTTTAGCCCAGAACAGTTGGACTGGTTAAAATATCCTGAATTAAGCACCTGCATAGGGTCCAAAATCTGATGTGACTGGTTTCACACTACTCCGAAACCCCAAGTGTCATTTTTTTGTGCTTTCATGACATTGTTTGCTCTAGAACTAAGACCACACGAGGGCAGTGTAGGGGGGAGTAAAATTCAGGCATATTAATTAAACTACAGATCTGAATTTGCTGCCTCTTCATTAAATCTGGAGAGATAAGGTTATGTCTACTGAGTAGAGTGGCCTGCATTCATCCCACAAGCTAGAGAGAAAAGTTTAACACTTGTGTTCAGTCTCCTCTTTTCCCCTGTCTTTTCTCCCTCCTCAAATTTTATTTTATTCTCACCTTCTGTGAATATTTTCTTCACTAGACAGTTGTGGCTCTAAAGTGCTTCAGAGACTGAGACTTCAGTGCACTTTGCTTTGCAAACATACAGTGATTGGGCTCCTAACAGGAGGGAAACTGAGAGGTGTGGAAAGTGATACACAAGGCCTGCAATTCGGAGAGGAGAACATTTTGTGCTGGAGCACAGGCTCCAGAACTGCAGTTAAGTGCCCATGGATTCCCTCATCGAAACCAAAAGGCAAACTCCCTTGGGAAAGCAAACAAGAGCAATGTCCTTGTCTTAGACAAGTATAATTTTCATATTGTTTCCCTAGCTAGGAAATATATTCTTCAGAAACTCTTAGCTAAGTCCCTTTTCCCCTCAAACTCTCTGCAGGGTTCGTTCCTGTAACTCACTGGGACTGTTGTTCAAATGTTTTTTTTCAAGATGAAAGCAGCCAGAATTCTTAAAATCCTGTAGCTCAGTTTTACTGTGAACATGCCCTTAATATATGTGGTATGTACTTCCATAAACTTGACAGTATTAGTTTGTCTGTATTGTACTTGACTGATCAATTAGCTCTGCTATAATCTTACATAAATAAATCTCCTATGACATATGTGAACTATTTTGCAATTTCTTTACCTTCAGTTTTGGATTTGTAAGCAATTAATTATTTTAAAATTGATATTGCCATCCCATGTAGTTAGATGCAGTGATAAAAAATAAAAGAGGTCTCTCTCAAATCCTTAAGGAAACGTATCATTTTCTAATAATCACACTCAGTATCCTATTCAAAGATGGATTTTTATCCACTCCATGCTTTTTCTACTGCTGGGCAATTCTCACTAAAGCATAGAATCATCATCATCTGTTTCAACATGCACTGCATTACATCCCCTGCACCATCCATGCGAGACAGAGCTTTGACACTGTATCTTTCAAGAAAGCACGAGAATCAATGAGGCAGAACCTTTCTGTCTGAAACTGAAGTTGATTGACTTCCACAAAATCATGCTTTTCAGGGTATTCCTTCATGAAATCCTGCAAAATAGACTTACAGTTTTCTCAGTCACAATTCACGGTAAGCTAACAAGTCCACTAACTGTTTCTGTATATCACATAAACCTTCCCTTGAGTAGTGGTTTTGTATTTGTACCTGTATCTGATAAATTAAATCCCATGTTAGGGCTTCATTTTTATTTCTATTTCCTTCAAAATTCATAGCTTATTACATGGACCTGTTTTCTTGCATGAGATCTAGCATGTAGAAGACTACTGTGCACATTTTTATCTGCACATCAGCTTATGCATCCTTGGTCATAACAGGAAATCTGGTCTCCCTCATACACAGTTCCTTATTATTTCATTTAACCACAAAGCCAGTTTCAAAGTAACTGTTCATTATAGGCAAAATACTAGTTTCTTTTAAGAACAACAGATCAGCCTTTGACTTAAAAATGGCCAGGGTCTGGGCCTAAATCTTTTCTGTCTCCTGTCTCTGATAGTTTGCTATAATTTGAGAGAAGTGGTTCTGCTGTGTTTGGGTAGATAAATGTTATGTTTGTCTTACAGAGAGAATAGCATTTAGTTCATAATAGAGGTTTGTTATTTTACAGTTAAAAAAAGCCAGTTCTGAGATCCCGTCCTGGATGCCTAACTGCCTGTGTGACTTACTTATATAGTGTATTTTGGCACAAGAATGTGGTACACAATGATCTTATTTAGCAATATTTTGAAGAACATGCCAATTTTGAAAGACCAGCCATTCAAGTATGTGACAGAGTTGTTCCTTCTGTTGAAGAGGATATAAAATTGAGACATGTTTGCTTGCAATATCTATCTACTGTTTCTAAGGAGGTAATCTTCATTAATGTCTTTTTTCAATTTTCATTTTATAAAAAAGTTTATGCCAAACTGGAACATATCAAGTGAGGCGAAGTTGGGTAAGCACATGTTTTTTTGTATATAGTAAGAAGCACATTGTGGTCTGAATTCTGTTCAGACTAAAGTGGTTTTACTAAGCTGCTTTTTTACAGAAAGGTTAGAATGGCTTAAAATCAGCATAAGATCCCTTGTTGCTTGTGAATGAGAATATTAGTGAAATGATTAATTGGTTCCTATGAGAGGTTTAGGAATATGCTGTTATTCTTACTATCCAGGGTTGGTCCTTCAAGAGAAAAAGAACTGAGTCACCCTGGGACTCAGTGCAGTGTTGAGTCTTCATTATATACTATACCAGAATGAGAATTGCTGACATGTAAACTTTACTTAGGTCTTAGTAGGTTTTCCAATAGAATTTAATGTCAGTGAATTGGCATATTATTGAAAGGAAGGAAAAGGCTGTGGATTGTTTCTGCTTGGATTAAAAAAATGCTGATTTTCCTAAATGATTTAGATGTCTGTATTCTGCTGAAATCCAAATGTGAACCTGTCATTCTGAAATTGTTAATAATGTACTCACTGTGTTTCCCTTTTTCTTTTACTAATAGATTTCTGTGTTTTCTTTTAAAGTTCTGTACATGATATACAAAGTAAACAAGTCCAAAATGAAAGAGAGCTTAATGCTGTTAAGGCACCATCCTAACACTGGTTTATAATTTTAAATATTTAGCATCATGTTATAACAACAATGAATGGATACTTGGCAAGACTGACTAAAGCAGATGCTGAAAGAGGGAAATTAGTAACCATTTAACAGTGCAAAAGAGCTCTAACATGATTCAGAGCCTGTGGGAAATGTGATATGGTTGGTTATTGTTGTGTCGCCAATTAAACAAAGCTCATCAAATTACACATTGCAAATCAAGTCTGTTGCAAAATGAACCCATTTTACTCATAGCAGACTGTTCAAAGATGCTTCAGTCTCTCTAAATGTGGGGGTTTTTTTGGTCTGGTAGGGATTAGGAGACCATCCACAATGGTCAGCAATCCCTTTGACTGGTGATGTGCATAATACAATTGTTTTTTTTCTTTCTGTTGATGACAAACTTTGACATTTTGGTGGGAATTGATACTTTCCTATTTGTAAAGAACACTGTACTTTCAGTACAGCTTTTTAAGAGAGAAAATAAAGAAAGAGCACCAACTAATAACAACTAATGAACTGAACACTTCTGGTATCAATGCTACAACATTAGGAAATGTAGCAAAACTGTAGGGATTCAGAATTCTGATACCAGTCACACAACAACTGACAAATACTGAAGAGTCATATCCAAGTTCACCATGAACACCTGAATATAGCACACCAAACATGGCACCTTTATTCCAAAGCACAGAATACAGGGTGTTTCAAAAAGATGGACCTATTTTCAATTTGAGGTCCATTTCAAATGGGTCCATCTTTTTGAAACACCTGTACTTTAAAATCCATATATATATTATTTGTTCTGTGAATACTGCACTTCTGCACAGGTTTATGCCATGCTTTAAAAATCCACAGCCAAAAGGCAACACTGAAACCATCAGCTGCAGTTTGGAAACAGCAGCCCCATTCACTGAGGTAGAAACTGGGGAGGCTCAAACCACCACAGTGTTACTGCAGATAAACATTTGTATGCAGACAGTCTCCCATTTGGGTCTTGAACAGTGGTGGTAATTCTCAGCACAGACATGACACAGCCACTCACTCAGGGATGGTGGGGAGCTACTGGGTCAAGGCCTCGCCAGCTCTCTGTAGCAAGTTTATGTCTCTGATTTGCTACGTACTGATCAGAATTCTAGGCACTTAAAAATATATTTTAGTAATAACTTTGGTGCTGGAAATAAATTTCTGATTTTTCCTGACTATAAATCTGCTAACCAGTAGAAGAGAAAAATCTGCTTGCGCTTAGGAGAATAGGGGTGCAGCTGTGCTTTGTACTTGCTAAACTCAAGTTATCTACAGAAAGAAAGTTCTCCAGCTCTACAGCATAGTCTGTATGAAAAGGCTGTATGAAAAGATCGGACCGTGCTTCTCCTTGCAACACAGAGACAAAGGTTAATGAAAGCCAAGGCCTTTTGGGTTAAAATTTTTTCCTTGTTGCCACTGTAACTGTTCTGTGGATTAGATAAGAGTGCTTTCTTGCCATGTGGCTCTCTCACAATTAGAACAGGTTCAAATAAATAACTTTTCTTTCACTGTTTGTGTTTAGACAATTTGGTTGGCTTTTTTTTATTTTTAGAAACAGACACACAGTTAAGCATCTAAGCTTAAAAACACTCCAGGCAAGTAGTTCATGTACTATACAATGATCATACCACTGGAAACCAAAGATGATGCTGTAGCTTAACAGCACAGCAGGAAGATAAAGCTTGTAAAAGCCTCTTGCTCATGTCTTACACTGTTTCAGGCTTTCCCTCACATTTCAGGTAGACAATGGACCTTTTCAAAAGAAGCTATAACATAATTAGAACAAAATACAGAACTTTCAGAAACCATGCATAGAATTTCTGGAATAGTTTATCAGAGTTCTCAACGATTTTATCTCCTTTACTTCTGAAAAACAAAAACAAAACCAAAGTGCATCCTCCAAGCTAGCATTGTCATAAAGAAACAAGTATCCACAAAGCATTGAGCCTTCTGTTTCTAGTAAATCTCCACTCTCGCTTTGCTTCCCATTTTGCTCTGTAATTTTGCACTGGTTCTCAGTGAAAGCGCCTTTTTCATGATAATCAGAGGCCACCAGCTTCCCAACCCATGAGCATACAACCTCTGTTGCCAAATAGCCTCTGTCCTCCATCCAGCTACATTTGTGAATGCCAACAGTTTCCCCTGTTCAGCGAAAACACTTCAACGGCTGCACATTCTGGGACTAAAATTATTTCTATGATAGCATTTATACATACAGCACCTTTTGTCCCAAAGTCTTTTAAACAAGCTAAAGATATATGTGCTTTGTCCAGAGGTCATTTAGTCCACCATGGAAATGCAGCCAGCCATGGTTTGCAATGTAGCAACAGTTAATAGTGCATAGCAACGTAAGAGCAGTTTAGGTCAGCAAACTATGAATGCAATTGTTCCCAATGAAGCTGTTGCTGTAATTTAGGAAAGGAGTAAGCAGAATAATTATTCAGTTTGGAGTTTCACCAGGAGACCAAAATTAACAGCAGTCAGACTTCAGTAAAAATATTCAAGTGTTTAAAAAGGCCACAAATGCTGTGGACCTAAGTTTTACATTTAATTTGAAAGATGGATGACCAGGTCATTTTGCTGACAACTGGTCCCTAATTGGTTTGCCTCAGAGCATTTTTTGATCAATACTTTCTACTTTGTGTAACTAAGGTTCTGCATTCATCATCTCTCAATCTTTCTACATTCAAGGCCTTGCAAATCCCTTAGTTATAAACTCCATGCTCTAGTATGACAAAAAAAAGAAAGTGGAGTAATTATATTGTAGTGTGCACACCAAAAAGCCTTTATTTTTAAAAAACTAATAGTTTTGTTTTATAACCATGAGGAAAACCAAGATCTCTTCATCCAATGGTTCTAGGGCAAATTAGGTTCTGCTAGGAGTTGCTTTTTCTGCTTTTTATACTTCCTTACCAAAACAAAGATCAGAAAGAGAAGTGTCCTTTGCAACTTTAATTTGATTACTTGAGTGGGGATTTGGATGCCCTAGGATTATTTGGGGTTGTCCCAGGCAAGTAATTGCTTCTATTCCTGCTCTATGTAGCACAGAGAATCTTATGGATGCTCAACCACTTCACCAGGGCACAGGGCAAGCGCTCAGCTTAAAACTGTTAGTCCATCTACTGAAGGCCAGGCTCTATGATCATGAAACAGAGCTGGTAAATACTCTTGATATGAACATGGACAAAACTGACACATGACTATTTGTTTAAGCAAAAGCCATAGTGCAGACAGCTATATGGACAATATTTCTTTTTTCAAGGGAGCATCTTTCACTCACAGCAATCTAGAATAGGCTGCATCCACATTAATAACATGCTCTTTGCTAGGGTAGCACATCAAGATTACTGCACCAGCAAAGCTGCATGAGTGCAGATTTAGCCAGGCCTATAATCTACTTCTGACCTTGGCAGCAACCTCCCACTGACATAATTGATATGTCTAGTTTTAGTCATGGAGTTTACAGAGCCTAACATTTACAGTCTGAACCACAATTATATTTAGAATAAACACACACCTCTTCCTGCACAGAGAATAAAAATCTGCGCAGTACTTCTTTCAGGAAGACTGCAAGGATTCCACTCATCCATCTCTAAAGACAAAATTCTTTTTCAAAGCTTTCCATCATTCTGTGCAGTAGTTGTTAATATGTTGCCAGTCTCCTACATGTATCATACAAAGAAGACCAGAGAAATAACTAAGGATACAATTTCACCATCCATTAAAAAAGATGTCCTTCCTTACAGCAATCCAGTTATTGAGGAAGCATTGCACTTTGAGATATGACCAAGATATTTCTTTCATCAAACATAATGAAGCTGGAGCAAGCAATGTGAGACAACATCTCTGTTGTCTCACATTTCTACCTCAGGAGGCCAATACAAAGCAGGTGGCGTTTTCAAGTTATTTTATTATAAAAGTGAGTGATATGCATGCTTAAAACACACACCAAGGGAATGAAAGGTGGCAAAATATTAAAGTAATCCTACACCACATTAGCATAGCTTTTATCTGCAAGAACAGTACTGACAATAAACTCTAGCTTTGTACTGGGTTTTTTTAAACTCTACCATACTTTTTTGTAATATCCTTTGTTACGTTGAATCTTAACTTCAAATTCAGCATGTAAATTGCCTCATGTGTTTAACTCTGGTCCTGACTTATACAAAAAAAACCCCAAACCAAAACCATTCAGTTTCTTCAAAGGTAGACTGAATGAAGTCTAAGAACTGTAGTCAAAGGATGCTTTTTAGGTTTCAAGTTAGCAGTTGAAGTTAAAAGACACAAAGTGTATGTTGCCTATACTTAAAGTTGTTATATCAAAGTAATCCAGAAAGCTCACCATAAAAATTCCCTCATGCTTATGCAATAAAATTATTATCTGGGGGTATTTTTAAAAGGCCATTTGATTTGTCATCACCAAAGGAGGAGGATCAGTATTCCTTCAGGAGACCGGAATGCCTGTCCAGGGGAAAGAAAATACTCACTTTTGAAACATTCCATTTTCTATAGATCTCAGTTTCTGTCACTAAAAACAGCACAACAAATCTTGAAATAAATAGAAAAATGAAACCTATTTCCCAGAAGGCATTGTACTAACCACTGCAGCTCATGCACTTTTAATATATTTATAGCTTCTATATATTGTAGTGGTTCCTCCTTTGGCAGCCCAAATTTTTAAGGAATGTTATTCACTTTCTTCTGGGACTGAAAGTTATTCTCCTCATGAATCAGTCTGTTCCAGAAAAGGATCATAATGGCATTTTGCTGTTGCTTGGAAAGGAGGTGACCACAGCTCCACAGTGCTGACTATCCTGGAAAGTCAGGGATCAGCCATGCTGTGAGCTGCATCCCCAGGGCCTGCCCTGCAGGTGCCACCAGCCCAGAAGCAGTAAGCCCTGAAGCATTGCTGCCCCTGGCTGTACTGCATTCCAGCACAATTCTCCATCTGCACATTGGATTCATTCCTTGTGATACAAGGTGAACACGTTAAAAGTCAGATTTTGAGGAGTTTTTCTCTTTACGCCCATTAGTCTCAACACATCCCATCTGCCTGGAGAAAATCCAAAACCAATTTCCTTAACCAAAGAGCACCACTCCTATTCATAAGCACCAGTGAGACTAAGCAGCCTTGCAGGAAAACTCTTTCAGAAATTATTGTATGCATGGACATTTTACACTTGAATTTTCCTTATTTGGTACATTGGGAAACTGTCAACACTATAAAATGTCAGCTATTATCACTTCCATAGTAACTGGGCCATGTAATTTCTTACTAGTAGCTATCACTATAAAGCCAAGTGCTTAGCATATAATTGCTTACATGCTTCTGACTTAGCAAATCACATGTTCTGAATGAATAAGGAAATATTGTCAAAATCCTTACTTTCAAGTTATTATCTAAATTTTTGGTTGTCATATTCTGTTGTATTCATTTTGATAAGCACTTAATTTAACATCAGGTATTTTTTTCTTCAAGTAATGGGATCATTGCCTCCCAAAAGCAATTCCTTTTACTTTTTTTTTTTTGTATTCTTTTATAAAATTAAATCATCGCTATGTAATCCAGACTAATAGCTCCCCTGACAAGGTATCAGCAAAATACAGAGAAATATGGCTCAACACTTAAGCAAATATGAGCAAAACATTGTATGCCCAAACCTGCCTTCCTTAGGCTGTCAAAATTCCTAATGAAGACTGAGTAGATGTGATATGCTCCACATCAGTACTAACAGCTCTCTAAGGACTACAGCTGTAGTCATCTGCCAGTGACACAGCCTTGATATCCTTTTCTATGAAATCTAAAATGTGATACACATACCACGTAAATCCAAGTAAGAACTAAGTTTCTTCACATATTTTGTTCCTCTCAAAGGGAGCAAGTATTACAATTCATGAAACAAAGCCTTGAAAAAGGGAAAAAGTATATCAAGAACCTGTAGCTAAATCAAAAATAATCTGGAAACTACACCAGTTCTTTGACTTAGACCAACTCTGCCTAAGTCTAAATAGACTTATAAATATATATATATATAAAACTATATGTAAAGATCTATGTTTATACATGACCTTAAACACTCCGCTTATTTTGGAATTGGTTCTTCTCAGAGGAAAGGAATTGGAAGTCGATTAAAATCAGGAATATTCAGTTCCTTTGAAAGTCAGACCTGGGGTTATGTTAGTTCAGAATTTTTGCTACTGTGAAATTTTCTAAGATTAATTCGTAACAAAAATTATCATTACCTCACTGGAATCCCTAGGGACACTTCTAAAAGCTTTTATGCAGACTTTTCTTTTTCTCACTAAACATAGTTATGGAAAAATTCTGCACCCATCTCAAAATTTACATTGATATACAATCTATAAAAGCATAATGGCATCCTGATTTCTTGATTTGAATTTCTTATTTCTGCAGCAAAATGGAGTGGGGAAATGTGACATTAAATGTTCTGCTCAATATTCAGCCTTGAAGTTTGAGTAAATGGCTCATTTGAATTTTTGTGTTAACTTCTATCTTGACAAATACCATACGGAATGGACAGGCAAAAATAGAGGCAGCATTCTGAGAAATTTGCTGCCATTTGGAGACTGTCATTTAAGAGCAAATGGAATTCAGTTTTATCTCTTTTGCATGAACAAAACCTGATGTATTTAAAGTGTAATAACTTTTGTAGAATTTCACATGGCAATTTCACTAATCTGGAATAGACAGACTAGAAGACACAATTATTTAAGAATCAATATGGCAGGTTGTTGTCAGAAACACAATAAACTCTTTTTCTATAAAAAAGAAAATAAGAGGATTAAAATGGTCCAGAAGTTCCATAAAGAAAAAAAATGTATTTTAAATATGTTTCAGATATAAGATTTGTGGCACTGAGTAAAGGTGTATCTTTATTAGACTTTCTGTATCAAAGCAAAATTACTGTAATTATAATGAATTGTGCATTTGTGTGATATGCCAGTAACACAGAAAACCCACAACATATTTTGCATTCTTATTCTGCTTTTTACAATGAGACTTCCCAGAGTTCATTACAAGAAACATATATATGTAATTTGCTGATATTTTAGAAATATTTCATTGGAGTAAGATGGTTTAGTCCCATAGAGAGCAGAATTTGACCTAACAAATACACAGCATAAAGCATTTATCCAATGTTCTGCCAAAGTTTCGAAAAAGCTTTGCTTAGTCCAATGTTTTTCAATCTTTTGACTTCCAATTTCCTTTCTTGTTTTCTAGAGCAGATGAAAGTCCATGAATAGCAAATTCAGACCTACCGTGAACAGGCTTGCTTTTCTAAGTCACCTGTAGTAATTGTAGTAACATTTTAGGAAACTGCCCTAAGCCACTAGGTGTAGGTTTGAAAGTATTGTGTTAGTGAACTGCAACAAAACAAACATTTCTAGTTACATCTAGATTTGGGAGTTGTTGTCTACAATATACTTTATAGCTGAAAAACACCAGTCTACACATTTTTAAGGAGGAGAGAAACTGAATTCTTCAATGTGTCCCAGAAGTAAAAATACAAATTACAAAAGAGAGAAAGAGGAAACCAAGAACAGTTTGACAGCACTGATAAAAAAATTATAAAATTCTAATGGTTTATGCAACCTGATTCATGGAAAACAATTGGGGAATTGGTATTGTCAGTTAATTGTTGCTTATGTGTAGGTGATTCCTAAAGGGTCTGAACCACCATGCTAGACACCACACTTTTGTCCAAAAATGGTTTTAGTTAATAATAAGTTGTAAGGCAAGCTTCTAAACTATATCTTTAAAGGGGCACGATGAAAGACCAGCTCAGAATGTGTAAAACTCTTAGTCACCTTTTCAGCTGATTTAGATACAAGTTCTGACAAAAAACTGCCATCCCTGCTGGCCTCAGTCCAAGCTGGTTTCCCGGGAAAAACAATGAGCAACAACACTGTCCAAATTTTCACAGCAATAAACAAATGTGACTAAAATCTACATATTTCCTTCCAGTCCCCAAAGCCTCTTACCCAAGGCTAGCATTTGCAGTGGAATATGCCATGAATGTACAGGAGTTCTCTGTGATTGCTTGTTGCTGCAGCCCTTTCATGCTGCTCATTGCTTTTATGCTGTGATGGAACAAAGTGAGATGTAGCCAGGGTCCCATACACTCAGTGGCAAGGTTGTCTCTCTTCAGAGATCCGAACTGTTTGGAGAACATCTCCCTGGAGCCAGATGGTGTGGTTAGACTGCAAAGGAACACCTGAACTTGCACAGCTAATTCTGTAGGGTTCTCCAGTGCTCCAGCCATAGCCCTGAGCAAGGCTACACAGCCCAGGCTATGGCAGAGAGACAGCTGATTGTGGCAGTGTACCTCAATGCTAGATGCTAGTGCATCTATGTACCTATGTATCTATTTCTGTGAAGACTATCACTCATTAATGTGTTCCCCTTCAATAAGCAAAGGAAATTAAGTCTTCCCTGTTGAAGTAATAAAACAAACCAAAACAGATTGTTGCATCTTCTGTATCCACTGTGGTTGCAAGAGGACTGTATATGTCTATCTGAAATAATTTGTACTACCAAGGCCAAACTTCCCAGATATCTTAGTTTGAAAAGACAGACACCACTCACTTGTCTTAGAATATGTACCAAATGTGAATCTCTATCCAAAAGTACACACAGGTGATAGCAGTAGGATAATTTTTTTACATGTGGTTTATGTGCCATTGCATACCTGCAGTTTTGGAGTACAGAACATATTTGAGGTGCTTACCTGAGGCTGTTCCATGACTTACATTTTTGAATGCCAGATTAACTATTTCAGGCATGAACTGCAGAACAGATTGAACTATCTGTGAGGGAATGTGACAAGTAATGTTTCTATCCA
Organism: Aegotheles bennettii; assembly: GCA_013398125.1. NCBI lineage: Eukaryota > Metazoa > Chordata > Aves > Caprimulgiformes > Aegothelidae > Aegotheles > Aegotheles bennettii. The sequence continues at coordinate 276,031 of VZRW01002940.1, forward strand.
ATAGATAGAAATGCAGGACATTTTGGCACAAGATGCCAAATGGAATTTGGAAATTAAAATAAATAAATAACTATTTTTAGGTTATAATTAGAACACAGAAAAGAAAGAAACACATAGCAAGGCACTGAGTCCTGCTTGAGCTTATCTAATAAAATCTCCAGGGGAAAGGCTAGCTGCTGCCTTCTGTGCTCTTCTTAAGGGTGGTGCGAGGGCACTACAGGCCAGCACTGGCTACTCTGGGTTTCATACCACAGTGTAGAGTAAATAAACACACAGACATGGAGAAACAGGTTCATGGTGCCACAGCAAGTATGAGCTTAGAAAGGTTTGCATCCTGTGGATGAGGCCTTTGCAATGAGGCTTCTCTTTTCCACAGTAAATGCATTTTAGACTGTTTACCTATTAGTCAGCTTGAAAATTCACAAGATCAATACCTGTGCTTTGCCCCTCAAGTTGTTCAACAAATAACAGGTCAGCTCTTAAGGTTTTGGGAAAGACAACTATCAGGGTCCCCAGTCAGAAGACCTAGAAAAAGAAGCACAGATTGAAACTGCAATCAAGACCAGGGCAGAGGCATGAATTCAAGCAAATGCAAGAATCAAAGCAGAAGCAGAGAGTCTGTATGCAAAGAAATCTGAGTTTGTTGTTGGCTGTAACAGCAAAAAGCCTGGAGTTTTCTACCCCAGCAGGTGATGGGGACACAAGTCTCCTTGGTAGGTGTCATTGTTTTACTGTGAATGGAGACACAGCACACCTCACCTTTGCTAACAACAACCAATATTTACTGAAACCCCACAGAAAGTTAATCAGCCCACAAGATGGCAAAATAAAAGACAGTCAACAACTTTTTGGAGCTATTATTTTCGTTAGAAAGAAAACATCCGCCTCGCTGAATGTGTGTAGGTGGTGGGAGGAAGCAGTGCCCCACTGCAAAGGAGCGAAGCTGAGCCACAGCCAAACAGCACAGAGAATGGCTGTTTGCCTTCCTGCACTTACAGTCTGTCCTGGTAATGGGCGTGGTCTAAAAACAATAAATTTGAAGTCAAAGTTTTTGATGTGAGAACATATAACTGTGTGTGGGAAAATGTATTCTGTTAACATTTATGTTCGTTTAACAGTCATTCATTTCAAAGTGAGTTCTGAGATATAAAAATAGCAGAAATATGCAAGGGAAAGAGAAGATCAACATTTTTCTTAAGCTTTGCTCCCATCTGTTAGATTGAAGTATTCAATTAGATACAAAACTATTACTTTGACTTATATAGCACCTTTCCTCCAGAAAATACAATGTCATTTACAGAGGATTCATTCAGTCTCACCATGCTCAAGAAAAGTAAGTACTATCAAACTCCCTTTAACAAATAGGACATCTAAGCCAGTAGAAAGTTGAGTGAATTACCAATGAGCTAACAGGAAATTAGGGCCACAAAGAAACTAGATCCAGGGAATATGTGAGGAGATACTGTCAGGCCATCCTCCTCCAGCTTAGTTTATGACATTTTACTCACTACTGTATATTGAGCTTACAAATCACTCAGCCAGCCATGTAAAAATGTAGTCAACCATTCCTACCTAGAGGCACATTTGGTCTTTTCATTTTAAAATATCAACGTGTATTTTAAGTGGCAGGGGTGTATATAGTTTTTAAATTCAAGTAAGTTAGTGCTCATGAAAGTGTCTCAGATTCTTCAGTGTCTGAGAATGTCAAATGATCCATAGCTTACACATGGCAAAAGCTTTTCCTACACATTCCCTCAGGGGCCTAAAACATAACCTGCAGATAATACATTGCTTATCACAAGCTACAATCTTATATTCATATTCTTCAATGGTGTCAATTTGCAGAACACTTCCAGTAACTTGGGATAAAAGTGATTCCATGATAAAAGATTCCATGCTAGTCTTATAACCCTACCCTTAGAAATAAAGCAGAAAAATTTATGTATGTTCATCCTAGCATAGAAAATAAGCATAAGCTTGTGCATTGTCCAGAAAAGCTTGCAACCAGCATAACCCTGATAAAGTCCAAACTCAAGGACCACATCTCACATCACTACATCAGTAAGCAGGCCGAGAAGCCACACTGAACTTCCAAATGTCCTTGTTACACCTGCAGAATTGTCAAGGAACAGAAACAAGTTGCTGATTACAAAATCTGCTGATGTAAATCCCATTAAAAAGATCACATTGCTTTTCCCAAATCAGTGAAGTTTGATCAACCTGATTGAGGTCTATATGCCAAACAGAACATGAACCTATGCTGAAATGTTAATGTTCAAAAAGATTAAATACTTGCAATATTGTTTTAATGCTCCTTTCTTCTGCCTAGCTCCAGACATTTTTGGAAGCCAAAGCTCCTGAAAATATTTTCAAGCAGTTTTTCAGACTGGATTTTCAGAAAGTTTAGAGAAGATTTTAAATATATGTTTATCCTAACTAATGTTCAAACTATTTAAGGCTTCTTCAATCCTCAAGCCAGCTAATTATCTATTCTATAATCTTCTCTAATCTTGTAGAAATGTAGAAACTGCCACAATACATCAGATCTAAGGGTCTACCCAATCCAGTATCTAAGTTCTGCTAAGACTACGACATCTAAGAGCTGTTTCAGGCTCTAGAACAAACAAAATATTTGGGGTCGATAATTAACCACCTCAAACAGGGTGCTTCCCCCACCATACTTCCTCATCCTCCCATTCTTTACACTCGCTAGTAATGACTACAATACTGCAATGCAGAAAGCCAAAATGTGCTCGCTTCAGAGTCAGAACATGAAGACACTAGGGTGAGGGGAGGTGAGAAAGGAACAAAGGATGTTACAAGAAAAGTTACCCACTTCCCCATCATCTTTTTTTTTTCATTTATTTTTATCTTAGACCTTCAGGATTACATTGTTCAGATTCGTTTGTATCTCCTCTCTGTATTTTAACCTTCTTTCAGCTTTCTTGTCTGTTTGTTCTTCCTTTTTCATAGAGTCTCAATTTCAGCTACAGCAGCTCTGCAGAGATCCAGATTTTGCTCTTATGAGCATGTTAACTCCTAAGAGGCATCATCAATCAGCAACTGAACGTTTAATGTCTTTCAAGTTCTTTTACTTTGGCATGGTTCTCTGCCTTTTGTTTTAAGTGCTTTCAAGTGTATCCTCTTCAAACATCCTGCCTACAATAAGCCCTAGATGTCTTGTTCTTGTTGCCTTCTTTATTCATAAGAACCATCAATCAATTTCTGAAACAAGTCTGCTTTCTATTTGTTGTTTAAATGTCTCCCTCCTAGGTACAGTAGCTAGAAAGGGGAGAGAGCATTGTTGGTTTTACCATGTATTCATCTCTTTCAGATGTGCTTGTTTGATGAGAGGGAGGTGAACAAGCAACACAGCTTCAAAAGGCACTGCACTTGTGTTGTTTTTGCTTAAAACCACAAAACTCAATCCCAGGCTAAAAAAAAAGTAAAAAAAAAACATACGTTGGCTTGGGTCCCAGTCTTCCAATGAGGTTTGTGGTACCTGTTTAAGTGTTTCTTACACAGCCTGATGAAAGGAAATGTCCTCAGTAGGCAGTATTGACACTGCAGTGCTGATTCATGGAAGATTTTCTACATGTTACAGATCACAGGTCTATGACAAATCTGTTTTAACAGTGGTAAATTAAATGCAAAATTTTACAGACCATACAATCCTCCCTGAAATAGGGCACTGACAACAGTGGAAATCCAAAACAAGACAGAAGGCAGGTGAAAAAAACATCTGCAGCTGTACTACCCTTTCCAGTAGTGTAGTAACCATGCAGAAATTTAGTCCAGTCTACTGAAGAACAGAACTGATTCTAACGAAAGTCAGGGAATAGGCCAGCTCATTACCTATTTTGGCAGGAGTAATATGCAAGCAAACAACATTCTACACATAATGCAAGAGCATGGGCAGCTCGGATTTATCAGGATTTGTTCTCCCCTTTTATTTGGTTCATTTAATCTGTGCTTTTCTGATTTAAGCTTTCAGAGACATACCCCGAGTGAACGCAGTGTACCCTTGAGGGAGGCAGACACACAGGCCAAGAAATCGCATTCCTCGAAGGCTACTAAACAAGTAATGCATTGTTACAAAAAGCACTAGGCTAACATCGAAGGAAACAAGCTAAAAAATGCCTTTTTTTTAGAGTTGAAAGTAGGAGCAGATGACCAACTCATTGTAGAATTGTATTTAATGTTTGGCAGTTGTATTTGGGTTCTCTTGTTTGTGTACAGCTGTTTATAACATAAACTATTAAATGGAGCATACTTTAAAAATTATTAAAAGACACAGATATACAGAATGTGTTAAACTTGCAAGAAAACTTAAAATTGCAAGAATGCAATCCCTAGTTCCAGCAGTGGTACATCCAGGGAAAGTCAGACAATATTCTGGGTGATGAGGCCTGGAAGAATACTACCTTATCAGAGGCTACATACTATGAAATGCATTTTGCAGAGGAAACTCTTACTTCACAAGACTATACACTTATGGAAAGAAGTGTTTTCTTTCATATCAGAAAAAGCTTGCTGCTAAATTATTTGATTGTGAATTTGATACTGAAAAGTCTGATGGCTTAATAGCTACTGCTGTAATGGAATAAGCCATGAATCCACACACAGAAGTTCATCTAAAAATGTCTCTTCAGAGTTATTTGATATTAAAAAAAAATAGGAAAAATAAAACAGGCAAAATAAATTCTGAATTAAAAAACTGCATTAAAAATTCAACCGTGTAAAATTTTTCTTGCTCTATAACCTCAGATGTATTAGCATAACCATCACATGAATCTTTTTTCAGATGCCAGTGAGTAATTATAGGAACACAGGGTGGATCCTCAGCTGGTGAAAATCATTATAGCTGCACAGAAGCCAATTTATGCCAGCTGAAGTTCTGGCCCATAAAATCTCTCCTAAATATGAAAGAACATCTTGTATTACAGTGTTATTGGTCTTCAGGTGATTGAAAACCATTTTGATGAACAGTGCGGTCTCAGGAAAAAAAACCTGGACTGTATGCCTGACAAATTTCTGCTGTGTTCCTCTACTTAACTTGATTAGAACGATGTATTTAGGCAAAAGCTTGCATGGTACAATGCACCATTAGTCACATGCTGCTTCTCAATGGTGAAACCATCAATTTTGTTATAGATGTGAATATGTGCAAGAGGTCTAACTACAATTGGAACATTAGCCAAGAAGCAGATGGGGATTCTGATTAAGAGTATACCTCCTGGGTATATGTTGTACAAGCAGCATCTCTAGCAAAAGAGAGAAGGTTATCAAGCCCTCTTATAGTACATGTAAACTATATATAAACACAGCAACATAAGCTAGAAATTTGGGTTTGGACACTGTGTGTTCAAGAAAAGGTTCTATTTCATGTAAAGTAGGCAAAGCACTAGCCTCCACACAATACAAAATGTACATTCTACCTGTTCCACAGAAGAGCAGTTTAGATTATCTATTTTTAAATCTAGTATTAAAAAAATCCAGATCACTAGGATAGGTATGAGTGATTTCAATGCTGAAAAATGAAATAATGGGTGAATGCTGGGTGTTACAGAAAAGAGAGATTTACTCACCTCGTAGAAGAATAACTACTTTTTTTAATGGATCCTTTAAATTTTATGGTTAACATATTTAAACCTTAAATTTAAGAACTCAATTTCAGACATTTTTTAGGAACTAAGGGTTTGGAAATACCAAATGCTCCGCTTGCCTTACCCAGAGCATGAGTAACAAACATAACCAACTCTAAAGAATAAACCTTCCACTCACTCTTGAAAGTCACACCAGAACACAGTTGTAGCTTGCATAGTTCAAGTGTCATTTTATTACATCAATCTCATAGCTTTCTTTATAGTCTGAGATTTCTGCTCCCTGATTTTCTAGTATCTGTGTTGTATTCAGCTGTTGGAAATTGTCACTGCCAGTGGTACAGAACTGTAGCAGAGCAGTCTTACAGTTCATATTGCCTTGGCAGATCAGCAGACAACTATTAGTGTCTCAGAAGTATGCGGTTTAACTCAGACAGCGTCCTCTATGATGACCAGAGGACTAATATGAAGACCCAGAGCATCCTCTTTTGCCCAGAGGATCTTTTTCCTGCAATGATTTTCACCCAAAATACTACAGCTCCCACTCACTGCACCTCATACATGATTCAAACATGGCTGAAAAAAGCTATTTTGGTATGTGACACAACACATAACAAGTAACTCAGTAGCTATTGCACAGTCCCTTCTGACAAATACCTGTCTCCATTTTTTCTACCTTCATAATGTACCAAAGACTCCTTATTATACTCTTTTTAGAAGGAACTAATTCCTAAAACAATTTAGGTCATATATTCATAGAGTAACATATATACTATACAAATATAACAATTAACCAAGCTGAGAGAGAGCAGGCCAAGCAAAGTAGGTAACATATTCAAGCGACCAGATAAATGTGTTGAAGATGGCAAAGATTATGATTTCAAGACTTGGATTCACAGGAAAATGATTTCTCAGGAGTTGAGGCACATGCCTGTGCTGCCATGGCTACATCATAATCGTCACTTAGTTCCTTTAAAATGAGCTAGAGTGTGTCTCAAGAACATTGACTGATATGGAGAAACTACAATGTTCCACACTGACGCTATCAAGACCCAGAGGACAGCATTTTGTCCTGCTCATGAGTGAGATCCCACCTAGTAGTAATACTTGCCACCTATCCAGGAGTATTTATTTGCCCTGTCACATTGTGCAGTATGCACCTATTCATTGTGAAATTCACACACACTGCTGTAATTCAGAATCTGATTTGATTTCCAATATAAAACATATCATCTTAGTACTGACTTCTTCTCTGAAATGACTTCTACATTTACTACATACTCTTCCTTATAATTGTTTTACTGGAATTGGAGAGAGATGTCAGTTAGTTGTGCTTCATTAGTAAATTTCATATGTGATAAAAACTGTTCCCTTAATTTGAAAGATAACATTTTGCAATTATGTAAAATCTGGTATCAATTTTGTCACTGAAATAAGAGAAATGTTTACTATATATAGAATGTTGATGTTTCCCTTACTGGGATTTTCTATGTTAATGAAATATTTAGATAAACCTTCAGCTCTGACAGTTATTTTGCAATGTGTTCAGACTGAACAGTTGACCAACCAAATTTCAGCTGGCTACACATGGCCTTTAGCAGTATTTCAGAGAACAAATGCCCTCAAGTCCACCGTGTTCAGAGCTGAGCACTGTTGAACAAGGTACAAGGATCCAGTTCCAAATTATTTCTGCCACAAGTGGCATAAAATAAAATAGAAGGCTGGAAACTGGCAAATTTTGTTTTCCCTTCCATAAAAGGAAAGACTGGAGCAGTGGACAGAAGAATTCAAGGTTAATGATTAACAGGCAAAGACTTTTTTGCAAAGCACTGATAATTCTCTCCTTTTCCCATCTCTTGGCAGAATTTAGCAGTGCATTCCCCAGCTCCGATTCAGAGACAGAAGAAATGAAAAGTTTGCAAATTCTCCTATTTATGTTGCTTTCTTGTATTATCACCCCAGCAAATACATATGGAGGAAAGAAACAAGGTAATACCCTATCAAACATAAATAGTGATCATGAGCTTTTTTTGAAATGTGTATGCTATAAAAATTAAGTAGTATTTACTATCTGGTCATCAACATGTTGGGGTTTGGGAGGTTTTTGAGTGTTATGTTCTCTTAAAATACGGCATTTATAACTGTTTGTGTTTATTGGAAAATGTAGCTGTTTGTGAGGGTGGCAAACATTTCTTAGTGGAAATCTATACATTCTGACTATAGACTTAAGGTAATCTGACCTTTAACAAAACTTGTGCTGAAGCTAATTTTAAAATGTGTTAGTTTGAAAATACACACTGAACTGATATATTGGTTATAATCTTCTTGGGCTGGAAATATTCTATAAAACAAATTCAGTCTCCTACTATGAATAAAAAATTCTAGCTCTCTGACAGTGTTTAAGCTTTCATTTTCTGAGTTGCCTAATGTTGGCTGCCTTTCACCTCAATGTGATGAATATAATTGAGTGAAAGAGACACATCTGCAGCATGTTTTGTAGAGAAATACTGTGGAGAATCTTTATTTACATGCTTGTACAACTATTTTCTATGCATTTGTGATGCTGCACATTATGTCAGTATTTGTGACTGTTGAGTATGTAATTGACAAAGACAATTCCATGTTTGCCTTCATTGGTGAGCCATACATAGCAAGCATTAGTTTTCCTTCTTATCTAACTGCATTTTTAATATTCTGTCTGGAGGATAAAAATGTAGCTTTCTCCTTAGCTGAAAATAAAGTAACACATGTACATTCACAGAAACATGGCCACTGTCAGTAGGTGTGTTTTGTATTTATGTTAATTCGTATTAACAGTTCTAGAAACCATTTGCTTTAAAAATGCTTTATATGTAATAGGCATAGTGATTTCAATATACTGGAGGCAGGATCACCATTCTTTGATTCTGCATATTAAACTTCCCTTTGAGTTTCATTTTGAACAATATAAAATCCTTGAATTAAAACACAATGAGAACTGTAAATTTCAATTAATGCCATAACTTGGCCTGGCTTACCAGGCACCAAGGCCTGCACATCCTTAACATGTGCTGAACCTTCACAGGCTATTGAGAAACCTTGATCAGATTCTGTATTTCTGAGAGAAATAAAAAGTCAGAGCACTAAAAATAGTTTGAGGCTTCTCACATCATCTTTGTCCAGACCTATTCAGACTCCACTGAGTCCTTAAAGTTTAGTTCACCTTAGATACAAACACAAAGTAGAGAGGAAGTCACTGTACCCCCATTTTTTTCCAGCCACTGGTCTTGCCTTATCCCAGTTCACATTCTCCTACCTCCATGATCTGTGACACCATTTGTAGCAAGGTCAGTCACTTCACTCTTTCCACCCCCCTTTTCCCTTATGACCTACTACTCCTTTGTCAACTTCACTTGTTTGTTCACTGCTTCTGCAGCTTAAAGCCTTGCTTGTGGGCCACAAGACAGGTCACATATCATATTAGCACTAGCAGATATACCTAGTTCATAGTATGTTTAAGTAAGAGACTGATTTAAGAAGCAGAGCAGGTACATTTTTAAAAACGAAAAAAAAATAATAAATACTAATAAATCTTTCACTTCCTTGTTTTCCTTCCCCAATCCAACCTCAGCCACACCAGTTTTGTCCAGAATATAATCTAATTCCCTGTTCTGAGAACTTTGACTTATTTCTGTTACCATTTGATTCATCAGTACAGCTCAGGTAGTTCTGTCTTTCCCCAAATCAGCTCTGGTGTGTTTGCCACACCTAGTAACCCCAAGGAGTCTTTTTCCTCATTTCACTTCTCAATGAGGCAAATCTGTTTGCCACAGCGGTGCACGCAAATAGCAATAAAACATTAATCCTCACTAAGGAAGGGCAGTGAAGTTTTTAGCCCTACATAAGAGGCCTTTTAATGCCGTCAAGTGGATAAAGCTTTCAGTGAGCACAGTTATATTTCACCTGAATATCCTTCTACCTTGGAGCTTGCTTGTTCTTGCTTTAGCAGGAACTGCAGCAATTTACAGTATAACTGTAAGGAGCTACAAAGCGTTCTCAAAGCTGAGTGTCTGGCATGTAATTTATAACAAGCAATTGCCTATAAGGGAACAATCCTCTAAAAGAGCAACCACCATGTAGAAGTCCTTCTCATTTACTTGTACCAGGCAAACAAACAACTCTCTGCTTCGATTTTCCCTGTATCATTCTGTCCACCTACACCTTGAAAGATAATACATGACAAAAAAGGAAGTTACAGGAATTAGTGCAGCAGGTAAATCACTGTAGATAAGTGTATGCAAATCCTTTTGTTTATGTACATAAATACATATTATAAGTTCTTGTTTAATTATGTAGAATCGGATGGACTGCACTACCAAGCAAATGCAACATCTCATTTAACACACACACACAGAGGTTATTCTTAAAAAGCCACAGAGTATTTCTGAAATGCCATGGTTTTAGTTTATATAGCTAGAAATATGTTTGGCATTTTTTGGCAGAAGTTCCCTCTATACAAAAGCATCCCAGAAAAACACCAGAAATAAGAAACTAAAAATAACACCCCTGAAGTTGAGCCAAGATGATTCTTTCTAAAAGCATGTGAAAAATATTTCAGCATAAGTTTTTATTTATTTTGATTCTTCTTCTGTAAACATAAAACTAAGTGGGAATATATTCTATTATTCCACTTGTTTTTGTAGAGCAGAATTACTCAATAGTTGACATGAAAATGCATGTTATTGAGCCACCACTTTTTACTTGACAGTTTTGCAGCTGGCAGTTGAGCTGGAATTTTTTTGCCCAAAAAAGAAGGTAATATCTTAGTCATCATCCAAGTCTGCTATGTTTTAAATATTACAGTGCTAACACCATAAGATTATAGCATAGACCATGGGAATGGATTATACAAAAATTTGAATAGCTGTTATGTTTTCTTTATTCCCCAGTTGTATTATGCAGACATAAAGAGATATGTTGGGTATACCAAATCCTCCAAAGCCTACATAAAATTCCTCAACAAAATGCAGTGTACATAGAGTATACCACATCAGATCTGAAAATCTACCAAAATAATAACTTCTACCTGAAGAGAAACTGTTAGAAATGCAAGAATCATAGAAGATGCAAAAGCCATTTAAACTGCAGAGACAAAGAACTAAAATCTATTAAGATATATGGTTTCTTTTGACATTGAAGGTGAATATCACTTTTACTATCTAACATTTCTTTAAAGTCTACAATGAATACTAAACACGTAGATAAGACCTTCCTTTTAATTCCTTGAATTCAGTGTAATCTGTGCCTTAACTTTCCATTAATTCTGTGTGATTTGGGTTTATACTAAATGACAGAAGAACACAAACTAAAGCCAACAAGATCAGAGGATACTAGTAATCCAGTTTGAGAGAAAAATATAATTTTCCATCACAGACAGAAAGCTAAGATGGCAAACTCAATTCCTTTCATGGGACAGAATAGCATAGTAATCTGTTCCTCCGATTGAAACTCCTTGACTAAAATGTCCAACTACAAGTTCAAACTCAACTGGAACACGCTCAGCCTTCCACTCTCCTCAGGTGGACAAATTCAGTACCTCATTGCTGTGCATTACTTACAAACCATGGTTTGATGGGTAGGTGAATTTAAGATAAGCACTTCCATGAGCAGCAGAAATAAGTAAGTTTGGTTTCCAGTCACTCAGATCATATGTGTCCTAAACTCCACCTGTGCTTCTGTGACATTCCTGTCCCAAGGTTCTAAGTTCCTTCTCCCCATCTTTACAGCATGCCCATACTCCTGAATTACCCCACGACTTAGTGCCCCCCATGGTACCACTGGATGTCCCAGCACATTTTAGGTTCTCCATGTACCTTACAGAATACTTGCTAGGACCCTCTTCAGTCTGAAATCCACTTCATGGTCTCTCTTCCCAGCCCTACACTACTGTCACGTCCTCTTACCTGCTACCTACTCTTTTTTGTCTTGCTTTGCACACATGCTGTGGCTGTTTCAGGGGTATTCTTGTGTCCATTGACTAGTGAGTGCCAACAGGCTCATGGATCAGATAGTGACTGGCCCAGGGCTGCTCACTGCACTAAATGAGAAGCTACTACTCTTTTGTGTTTGGTATCAGTGCTTAAACAAGATCAAATTCCAGGGACAAAATGGTTTCAGCTAATTGCATCTACAATGCCTGCACACTGTACAAGCCAGTCCTCTGAGTTTCTGTGTCTGATGAGTAGCTGTCTCCAGATGAGAGACAGAATGTAAGATAACAGTTAAGCTTTATGGATAAGATGCTAGAATTCAATGTTTACTTGAACCCTATGTTAATTCAATAGCAAATGTTTTGCTACAAGGGTCTCTCTTCTCCATCCAGTTGTTGATTTTCAGAAAACATGTAGGAATTTAGTATTTGATACATCTTTCTCTCTATAAAGTTGGATTTAAATTGGCTCAAAAAATTACAAAGAGAATTATTCTCTTTCTCTCCCTCTTCTTCATATACACAAATATACCATGATTACAGCTTATGGAAATGAGACTAAAACACATTAATATTTCTAATTTACTTCAATGGAGTTTGTGCATTACCACCAACCTTGAAATTCAGGTCACTTCTAGTTAGATCATTTAAGCAGGGATTCAGGAGCTAAATTTCATGACATACTGAAATACTGGTCCTAGAAGTCCTAGAAAATGAAAGTTCAGACGTTAGGGTATTAACCAGTTACACTAATGATCTGCTATACTATTATTAGGAAAATTTCTACAAATGTATTTGCTGCCACTATCCAAGTAGCTGTGATTCAGAAATACTGTATGTGTACACAGCATTTGCCATGCTTTCAGGTGTCTTAGAATTCCACCAAAATTTATGTGATCTAAACCAGGTATTCTTTGTTTCAGCACATGTAAAAACCTACAAACATAATTTCAGACCTAAATTTTCACTTTAGAGGCCAAAATACAACTGTAGTCTGACTAACTGAACACCCTTTGCTTTTTCCCATGAAAAGAGACAATAATGGGAACTCAATCGAGAAAGGAACTACCCATGCATGAAGCAAGTTTCAATATTTCTACTAATGCAAGTGACTGAACATCTTAATGAGGGGCTTAAATTCCCCAGAGGATTGTAATTCACTTGACTCAGGCATTACATTCTTCTGACTACTACTGTATGAATAGTGGTTGAACTCATATGACACTTGAGCATACAGAACATTTCTCAATAATGTGGCAATCTAATCACTTAACTTTTCTCTCAAACTAGAGAAAGTTACAGTTGGTTTAATACCTATATATGGTTTTAATGGAAAATATCAATAAAAACATTTATTATGAAAGAGAACATCTTTCTTTGCTGCTTATTTTGTGGTTTACTCTATGTTATATTGCACATTCCATTGTGGAACACATAGTTGTGTCCAATCCATGTGGAGCTTCAGGGTTAGGGTTGCACCATCAGCAGTGCAATATTGATGATGTAGTTCATAACACCATATGGTCCCCTAGGGTGGCCTTAGCACAGTTACCTTTTTTCCTGTATGTTAGCTAGAGCTAAGAGAATGTTTGCTGAAGCTAAATCAGACTCCTTATACAGTGGAATAACTTGGCAGCAGGTGGATGGGCCAGCAGCCACATCCAAGCAGCATGATTAAGATTTCCTGGCAACATAAGCAATAACTGGCAAAAGAGACAGAAGAGGCCATCTCTCTGCACATGCCAGGATTGGGTGATAAAGTTCACTGCTTTGGCAATAGGCCAAATATGAATTACAATTCTGGCAAAAAAAAATATTATCTATGTTCCAAATAAAAAAAATATTATTAATAATAATAATAAAAATAAATCACTGCTTTCACATTTTGTAGCCTTTCTTCTAGAAAAAAAATACTGTTTTTAAAGTTACATTATTATGACATCTTTCTTGCTTGTTCCTTTTAATTTTTAAAAAATTGTTACAATTGTTAATATTCCCAGGCAGCATTAACTGCACAGGATTGCACACCCTTACACATACCCATTATGATCAGCCAAGGAAAGCTTTTGCTGGTGCTGAAATGCTTCTAATAGAACATGATTGCTTCATGGTGGTGGAAACGGGAGCTTGTTGACTAAAAATACAGACGTTCTCCTGCCCTCTCTGATTTGCTTGCCCAGTTCAGTAAAATGAATTTGAATCTTTTACCAATAACACTGTTTATATTTGGGCTCCTACTTGGCCTCCAGACTTCACGGTGTTGCTCCAAGTGCAACAAAAAAAGTATCAGGTAAATAACAAATAAAATCACAGAAAAGAAATCTAGAAATATTGAATATGAGTGGAGAAGGTGTTTAAACACATGTTGCTCTCTGGAATAAAACCAGCATGTCCCATCTGAAAGATCAACTTCTATTATAGAAACCCTCAACATTTATGCTATTTTGAAATATTTAATCTAAAATCCCATTTTCTAATTCTGCATATTGCTTTATTCGGTAAGTGAAACTGAAGGTGACTACTTACAAAGGAAGGTACTGAACCATGGGGGAGATGATGACAGAGCAGATCCAAGGACAAAAAGCAATGCCTTTAGGACACGTGGAAAAAGGTTTAACCTCCAGTTTATTGTGCCAGATACATGATTTGTAAACTATGCATCTTTCTTACCAAATTATATTATGTAAGAATCCCAAATTATTTTTTAATGTCTAATCCTAGACTCCAGTCCCTATTAATGCTGCAATATCACTCTTCTGCAATTCACTAGAGACAGCAGTTTTCTGACCTTTCAAACATCTGTGCAATTTCATAACTAATCTTGACTGAAATAGCTTACATCTGACAACGCAAGATTGCCACCTACACCTGTATCTGTGCAGGATTCCCCAAATCTGCTGTTCAGGAGAAGGACCAACTGCAACCAGAGAAAAAAAAATGGAGTCTTCTCTGACACTTGAAAATAACCTCAAAGCAGTCTTCGGATATTTTTCAAGAAGCAGTAGAGAGTTTAATGGTCAGAATGCATTCCTCCCTCCAGAGTACAGAGCAAATAGAGGGAACTGTGACTAGATTACAGTTAATTCTCTGGCCTGCCCTCCCATTAGTGCAGAAATGAGCGGGACAGGTTGTAAAATTAGAATCTAGATCTAAAAGAAGGAAGGGAACTTAGAAAATATTGACATAAAAAGACTCAGCTACCAGCATAAAACATTAGAGACCGGACCTCTGCAGTGCCAGAAATACACAGAAAGCCAGCTGGCACCATCACCTAAAAATATACTGTGCTCTCTACCCATCATGCTTACCTTCTGCTTACCTGGGAACAGAAATTCAAGCTTGTTCTTTTAAGTGGGAACAGGTTTTTTTGTAAGGGGCATAATAAATCATTGTTTTCTTAGAAGATGACATCTAGGAGTCATGAAGGTTGTGACATTAAAATAAGGTGTTTGTATCAGAAAGCTTATAGCTTGCCCAATTAGGCTCTAAAAAGGTTCCTCAACAAAATACGTCAGTGTACAGTGCTGAAATTGCTCTTCAGTATTTCATTGACTACTATGATTGCCATTCTGCCATTTTTACTCATACTGGGTAGTAAGTACTTCATTATCTCCAAGCTTGCTTGCATACTACAGTACTCTGCAATATAACAGTGATAATATCTGGGTATTGCCTTAACAAAAAAGAAAGTACAGGTCAACTGGAGCCAGTTGGAAAATATATGTCACTTTCTATTGCACACCAAGGTCAGTATAGAAAAAAAGATCACTGAAAGCATTCTTCTGGCTAATAAACATTTTGAATACCATTAGATAAAGACAGAACACGTATTAAAGATGTGATTTTGCTTACTACACATTAATTGCTGACCTTCAGCTTCCACTACACATCAGTAGAATTGTTTGTCCCACAGAGAGCATTGGGACATTTCCACATTTTTGCTAAGGTGCAGATACCTTTAGGATTCACCCTTTCCAAAAATTTCACCTGCCTTTCCTATCTACCAGAACTCTACCTCCACCCCAGTAGCAATCCCTGCAGTCTCCTGGAGAGAGGTGCTTATGCATGCCATTAGAGTAGCCTTGGTCTCTTCTCACATGCTATGTGACCACAATGTTATCTTTTACTTTAATATGTTAATTTAAAGAAACTGTAACTTTTCTAAGAAATTTCAGCCAAGGAATGTGTCTCCCCGCACCCTCTGGCTTGGCAGTGTCAGTGTTTTTAAGGAATGCAATGGAGATTCTTAACTGATCAAATGGACCAGACTTACAGTCTGTGATTCAGCTCCCGAAATTGACAGTTGTGCTGCTTACTATTTTAATCCCCTTAAATCATAGCTCAGATTAAGTGGCAATGGGAAAGGCTGCTGACTACACTGTGTTCTTCTATCAAGAATTTTAGGTAGCAGAAATGAACACAATTACTGAAGAGGTTCTCGGAGAATAAAAGTAAAAGCAGGAATGTGACATATTTCACTCATATTGAACCTCCCTTCTCTCAAATTCATCTCTAATTTCAGTAATATCATAGGATTTGCACTTTGGATTTGTTTGTTTTTTTCTCTTATGATTCTGTGCCCTTTTCTACCTTTCTAGTTCAGTTTATGAAGACTGTGTGTATGAACAAAAGGTCTCCACCTTTACAAAACACTAAGTGCTAGTCAATAAATTCTACTGAGGATACTTGCATAGCCTTAAGATGTATCTAACCATTCACTTAAACAAAATGTAGCTAGAAAATACAGTAAGCCAACATTTTCCCTTGTGCTGTGCAGCAAGTTATTTCCTCAGTCCATAACTGCTCCTGAGCAAGCTTAATCGGCCAGAATCAGGCAATCAAACGTGAATATTCCTTGATCTCTGATTTTTAGAATGTCCTTTAACAGTATAAACAAAATGAGACTAAGGACATGAGTTATGCCAAATTAAGAATCCAACAGAAAATCAAATATCTATATTAATAGAGGAGAGAAAGTGACATTCCACATCTGTCCAGCTCTGGGGAAAATCAAGGCCTCAAACACTTGATTTTTCGTGTTTTATACTTAACCAGCCTCTAGTGATGGTAGATGTTTTAAAGTCAAAGGGAGAGGTTATAGATCATTACAAACTCAGTGACATTAACAACTTCAGCAGCCCTTGCCTCAGGCCACAGTTGCAGATACTTCATAAGCCTCTCCATTGTGCCAGTACAGCTGCTTGTAGCAAAACAGCTTGGAAACTGATCCAGTTGAAAAATAATCCTATTTTTTCCTAGTGATCCTACTTTTTTAGGTGGATCAGCTCCCTGATCTTGTTCATTGGACAGCTAAGTGAACAGCTGTGCTGGGACAATGATGGGGACTACAGGAATGAGTGGGTGGCAGCAAGATGGGGAAGAAGTCTGCTTAGAGTTGCTCAGGCAGCACTGAAGCCAAATGTCTAGTTAGGAACTAAAGACCTTAACCATTGAGCTTACAAAGCAATGGAAGACACTTCTCACCTTCAGCTCAGGGATATTAATTTATTGATTTTTCTAAAAATTCCTCTCAAATCCTAAAGACTCCAGTGACCAGATTCTGATGTCATTTACATCAATAAAATTTCGGGATAATCTCAGCAGTTTCTGTGAAGCATCCTCCACTGATTCTTGGTAGGAGAAAACAGAATTTAAACTTTGCTTTTCTGCATATGACTACAGTGATTTTATTTATAATTCCTGGCTCTATTAGAATTTTAAAGACCCTTTCATCCACCTAATTTAATTGATTGATTTTTTAAAAAAATCACTTTAGTAAAAGAAAGAGAAGTCAGAAAAAACAGCTCATAAAAGACTGATTCTCTTTTTCTGGCTAGTGTTAATCTTATTTACATTGGAAAGGTCTAGGGCAATCTCCTTGGAAATACACTTATTTTCTGCACCATCAGCAACCTATTAGCCAGATAAAATAAAAATCTAGTACCTTGGAGCTTTTTGGGTACTTGCTCAAATTAAAGCTTTCATTTCTCTCAGATGCTCTGTATAAATTTCATTAAACTAACCAAGGTAAAAGTACCAAAATTAGAGGGAAAAGGTTTAATTATGAATAATCCAATTCCTATACTAATTGCTTTCCTATTATTATTTTTGGTTTTAACAAGGCTATTTGGCTTATGAGAGAAATCCCTCTAATAATGGAATTCTGGTGTAGTATTTCTGAGAGATCTCTTTGCTTTTTTTCTGCTTGATACTCCACCACCACCCACTTCTCTCTCATTCACACACAAGCACCCACTTAGTTAATTCTGTGTGATTACTAAACACAGAAACACAAAGGCATAAGGTCCCTAATCAGACAGGTGCACAGAAACAAAATCTCTATTCTTCCAGGACAGGGTAATTTCTGTCAGGCATTTTAAAGCCAAGGCAGGTCATTGAAATTATTATTAGCTCTAATTAGCACTCCCACAAGCTGTTGAATTCTTTACCTGCAGCCAAAGGGCACTCAATATGGTGCAGAATTTGCTAACATCTTTGAAAGAATCAGAGAAATAGTTCTTCTTTAGAAACACAGGTCTATTGCACATGAATAGGCTTTTGGTAAAATGATGTCTGATCCATGTACCAAATGATCTACAGAAGCAGAGATATGATGAAACTGTTCCAAAACAAAGGAATTCTACAAATGTCTAAACAGAACATTAACGAGAAAAGAAAGCCATCTGGCCTATTATAGTGGTGCTATATTTTAAACTTTCTAGCAGGTTACAGACAAATAATTCATACTTCTTTTCAGTTACAACACTGTACTTTTAAGTTAGTGATTGATGTAGGAATTTGAAGACAAGTCTGTATGAAAACGGAATTTTTCCTCTTGTGAGTAGCCCCCTTCCCTTTGAGAATTAGAGAGATCTGAGCTGAATCACAGAGCTCCAAATAAAATACTGATCCTAATTGTGAAATTGGCTAAGAACTGATGAAAGCCCAGTAAGCCATCACTTTTGTATGTTAGGTACATTTCTAACAAAGTGCCATAACAAGGAAGCCTGGCAATAGCTCTCATTAGTAAAAAGCACTTCTACAGAGCAGAGGGAGGATTTATTTGAAAGAAGGGAGAAAGAAAATGTGTTAAAATCAGCTATTTTGGGTCCACTAGGTATATCCACAGTATGATCTTCAGTCTAGAGATACATTTTCTACAAAAATTAAGCCAAATTTTAACAGGAGTCAAAGAGTAACATATTATAAAAAGTAAAACTAGTAAAATATTTATTGTAGAGCCTAATATGTAAGAACCTGGCACCTAAAGGATTCACCTCCAAAAACAAGCCAATATCCTCTATGGCAAGAAGTTGGAAACAATGGAAAGTCTTAAAAGATACAGGCAAGGCATGTCTCCAACTACCACTCCTTGCAAAAGTGAAAAGCAGAATGTGAGAAACACAGAATAAACACTTCTATGTTTGGAAAAATTCAAGGTCCAGCTCAGTGCAGCTAGACAAGTGGCAGCTCTTCGTTAGCTGGATGCACAACCCACTGCTGAAAGCTAACAACAGCTATTGTCCACATTGGGGGCTGCCTCTGTCACTCTGATACATTCAAGTTTGTGTGTCACTGAGAGGCTGCAACTTCACCACAAGCTCCACTTGGCAATGCACTCTTGTATTGTTCACATTTTCATACAGCAAAATGTCAAATGACAGAGCTGGGAATAATGACCCCAGGATATGCAGCAGTTCCTTCCATGTGATGCAACTCGTCACGCTTTGTGGCTGCAATGGTCAGCCAGCCCCTTTTGACTTTATGCCACCCTTAAAGTACCACTCAAGTTTTAAAGAACAACTGCACAACTCCAAAGCACCAGTAATATTAATGGTCACAATTTCACCATGATCAGTGTTATTACCTCTGCTTAAATTAGATACCAAAACACCCCAAGCTTCTAGGTACTAGTAAACAGTACTCAGTGCCACAACAGGAATCCATATCTTTAGCCTGTTAGTCCTACTTTTGAAGCCATTTTCTTTGTTACACTGCAGACAGCAATGTATTTCCTCTAAACTAATATACAAGTAGTATCAAAATTCTGGCCTTCTCTCTGTTACTGAACAGAACCATTAGGAAGATGAATCAAAGTCACTTCCTTTTTGTGATATCCACTTCTTGAAAAGGAAGAACCACAAACTGAGATGTGACAGCAGCTGCTGACGAACTGTCTGTCATTTTCCATAATTTGCAACAATGTGTATCTGTAGCATTTCCATTACTTAGACACCTGATTTTCTGACACCAGGGCACATCTACAAGGTATATTTCTGGGAATGCAAAAACCACATGATCTGTTTTCTTTAGTACTGTGCCACCATCTGAAGGGTGAAATAATTGTCTGGAAGTGCATTGAGTTGTGTCATTCTGCTATACTAATCAGGATAATGGGAATTGTGGAACTAGTTCCCTAGAAATCCAACTAAAATCAAGCCTTTTAAACACTATGATAGAAATTAAGGTCAAATGTATCAGGAACACTTTCCCTCATGGCTGCAATAAGACAAACCTCTCTACAGGAACAAGCATTGATGACTCAAACTCTCAGAAAGGAAAAGAACTAAATTTTCTAAGTGATTGTGATGATTCTAACACAGCTGGATCACTGACAGGTCATTTACAAGGTTACAAAGTTAAATGAAGTTTACTAAGCACCAAGGCCCCTGAGATGCCTCAGATGTACATTTAGAGGTTCCATTTACCAAATAAACATGAGCTGGACAGATTCAAAGAATGAGGACTGTGCTTATTTTAGGAAAAATTATATATGGTTTCCAGCTTGTGTTTCAACAAAAATATTGAGCAAAATTAGAGAACTGAAAACAAAAATACGTAACAAAATCTCTCTTTTTGTTAATGTGACATGAAAGATCATGATTCTGGTATCTCAAGACTAGAAGGCATGCATACTACTCCATTCATTGAACAACTTTAAAATGAAAATAACCAAATGTATAATGCATATTTATAAGCAAACAAATCTCAGCTGAGTGTGAGCACTGACAAGTGTTTCACTCCTGATTTCACTGAAGGATTTTAAAAATTTTTTTTGGTGGCTGAAACTTAAAAACAAGTGCTAATTAATTAGATACAACATTTCCATTTTTTAGCACTGTGAGATTTTGTTGAGAGATTATCATTATCGGAAAAGCATTTTTTTTTTAGTAACAACAAAAAGTACATTTTTTCTTTCCCTTGATGGTATATCTAGAAAAATATTTATACAGAAACATCTCTACCACAAAGGTAAATTTTTGTTTGAGGAAATTTCCCATTACCTTAGAAATACAGCTGTCTCAAAACCGAATGGTTTTGCACTGAATCTCTCTCTGCCAGCTAGTCTTAGTTCCCAGTGTCCCTTCACCAGGCATGGCCCCCATTGCAGCCCACATCACAAAATCTTCCTGCCCTGAACCATGCATCCAGCCAACTGATTCCCGTGACCCACCCAACCACCCTCACTGAAGTATGCACTTTTCTTCCTAGGGAAGCTATGTTTGACACTTCTGAGTGTTGGGTTTTGTGTTTGTTTTGGTGTTGCGTTTTGTTCTTTGTTTTTTTTTAAAGGATAAAAACTGCACATTAATGCTGGGTTAATGAGACCACTTGATTCCTGCTGTCAGACAGCTCTATGCCTGCTTTCAACCACAAACGCTTACTTATATTTTTCATTGCAGGGTTCTGGAGAATACCTGGTACCATAGAAAGAATGGGACAATGTCTCTGCAGTCAGGATTCAGGCTCATTTAAAATAACTTTAAAACATGGCTCTATCCCCAAAAATCCATCTTTGATTTATTTTATAATGAGCTCAATTCTTCTTAAACCTGTTCATTAACTCCTTCACCTAAGCACACTGAATACCTTGCTAACAACATTTCATTTTTAGAAGATTCCTTTGCCTGGAAATTTTGCAGACTCTATTCAATCAGTCTCCTGATAAACTCAAATTAAAAACATGATAATTAAATAGAGATATATTTCATACTGTCATAATCTTTGGCTCTCTGAAACATCAGAAGCTGTTATAAAGAAACTGATTTGTCTCCCTAGCAAAAAGAAGATAGATACCTAGAACTTTGTCTGAACTAATCAATTTGTTGCAAGACAGCTTTTAGAGGAAGGCCCAACCACCTAGCCAAATTTTAGGTATCATCCGTAAGGTTTGGTGCTTGAGGAGATGTTCATTCTCTCATTTCAGCTCCACCACCAGCTGAGATTCCAGTTTTTGTTTCTTTGACCAAGGTGCTGTTTACTCCAGCATGCCGCAGAGATGATTGGCCTCAGCTAACAGTTCCTGTGATGTATGTTAGATTGTCCCACGTACTAATCCGTTTTACTCACAATTTGTAGAATTTACAATTAGATTAAATGACAAATACGAAAATACAAATAGTCATCTAAACAAACTCCTTACTTTGCTGAGC
Source organism: Aegotheles bennettii (assembly GCA_013398125.1). Classification (NCBI taxonomy): domain Eukaryota; kingdom Metazoa; phylum Chordata; class Aves; order Caprimulgiformes; family Aegothelidae; genus Aegotheles; species Aegotheles bennettii. Next base: position 298,035 of record VZRW01002940.1, read on the forward strand.
AATAGTTTTATGAGCTATCCCATAAGTAACCTGAAGATTGTCTGTGTCTCCAGACTTCAAAGCTCCATATTTCTTCCTCCACAAGATACTCTGACTTCCTCTTCAGTAAACACCTTGTCTGCACAGTCCTACTGAAAGCTAACTCTGTATTCAAGTTGGCAAACAGGTCAGCTATTGTGTCCTCTCTGAATACTGCTTTTATCTGACAGGTCCTGTGGGTCAGCAACATCTGCCTTCCTTGATCACATGCATAAACACTACAGCATTTTGTTCAGATGAATGATGTTCAGTGAACATGCCCTAGGCATGTCTAGTGCAAAACTAATACAGCAGCAACAAGATTTAAGCTCATCAAAAATCTTACATATATCTTAAGGCCACACTGACTTTTAATTTATGCCTCCAAATAGTTCTCTATTTCAAAGAGGCACAGAGCAAAGCACAACACTAGTTAAGCCAAAAGCCTCGTAGGCGTGCGAAGACAGGAGGCAGCCTAGGACTGCTGCTGTAATGGATGCAAATACTGTGTTTTCACACCTACATCACATAGATCACGTATGTAACTGTGCTGGATTGTCTGGGCATGTTCCTTGCATGCTGGCCAAACTCTATTCGCTGACACATTCACACCTTGCAGAGCCAAGGACAAGATTAGGAAAACTGACTCAACTGTAATCTGTTGCCTGGGAGGTTTAGGACACTTCAGTGCCAGCAAACAGCTCACTACTGTAGCTGAAGTGCTACTGTAAGCTTGTTTATATGTTGCACTGCCAAACTACATTCAATAGAATATAACAGCTATTTGATTGAAATAATAAAGGAATTGAATCAGTAGAAGCTCTTTTGGGCTGTGCCTCCTGCTCACTGCATCTGCCTGTCCCACACCTAGCCCTCAGCAGTCTCTCTGGATGATTCTGTGCTGCAGGCACACTTTGGGACATGATTCCTGTCCAAAGAAATATATGGTTCAACAGAACTGACTATAGCAAGACTATGACTTGGACAGTTTTTATGTTTTATTAATAAGCCATTGATGAAAGAGAATGGGGAATCTGTGAAGATTTTTTTAATTGTTTTTCCCATTTTATGTTCGTCCCAGGCCCAACACAGACTGGCCTGGGAACTCTTCTTCATTACAGCAGAGAGTAATATCCCTTTAAAAGATTATGAACCGACCATAGACTACTCTGTTTCCACCTGGACCTCAGGATAGAAGGAGTACAAATAGCTTTCCAGATCTCAGCTGAGAACTTTTGGCCTCATGCAAGGCTAGCTTATTTCACCTCTGTGCCAGGGTCGAAAGAGATAGGTGAATGTGGACTAGAATTTCATTTTCTAATGGCATGTCTACAGTCATTCCATTCTCCTCTTCTCATATAAGAAGAAAGAATATTTAAAAACTATCTAGAATCTGGAGGAAAATACTTAATTTATATTTTTTCTCTTCGACAAATCTTTCAGGCATATATTTCAGATAAATAACATTCCATTATCTGAAATGCACCAGTAAAAGCTGAGCTGGTAGAACTATAGTAGGGACATAGGAATTATTCTGCATACTTCAAGGCATCAGTTCCACCAGGGACCATCCTGGAGATGACAGAAAAGAATCTAAAAGATAAAAAGCAATTAAAATTAAACTGAAAGGTTAAGAATTTTGGACAAATTCATTATTTCCTTTCCACTTCATTCTAGCTGAAATTGCAAACATACTGAAGCACCACGAGAAATGCTGTCCTGTCCTTGTTATCTCTCTTGTGATTTCTGGGAAGCTTCCAGTGTGTTCTGAAGTTCACAGTCTGATATATCAGGAAATACACACAAAAATATGTTGATGTGAAAATTTGAGGTCAGTTCAGTGTGGCAGACTAGGAAAGTTCAGCTGGCAAGGGTGGGTGAGCATCTCTTAGGACGGTTTTATAAAATGAACCATCATGACAGAGGTTGTATAACCAACTGTAAAGCTCTTATGTTAATCAATTATTTTAATTGTCCTGGAAAGGTCTGTCCAGCTAGGGTGGCAGCTACAAAATGCATGTGGGGCAGAACCTGTTCCCATACATAAGCCTATATCCGTGTAATAGTATCAACATTAAGTTTGTTAACAAAACACAAAATAATCCCTACCTCCATTCCCACAAAGCCCTGATCCAGGACTAAGTAAATTGCAAAGCTGCTAATAAAAAAAGCAATAAAGCTGAAATATTGTGAAGGAATTGCACCTAGGACAAAATGAACATTCATTTTAAGGAATAATTCTCTGTACATTTCAACAACCATGCCCCAAAAGGTGGCTACAACACAGAGTACTACCCGAGGACTGTGCAGCACTGCAGAAAAGTTATCTACTGAAAAGCTAGAATAACTGCTGCATGAAGTTAGAATTCAGAATACTTAGAATATAAGCACTCTAATTACATAGCAGCACAATTACAGTTGATTACCTGAAAGGTTAGGAAAGAACTTGTGCAAAATAAAGGAAACTCTTCCTTCGGTTAATGGAAGGTTTTGCCAATAGATTTGTCAGGTCCAGGTAGAAGAAAATGTATTTCTCCTTTAAAAAATAACATGCCCTTTATATGAATCTGTAGCAGAAAATTATGGGAGTTATTAAACTCACAGTAGAGGGGTAATGGATGGTTCTAATTCAAAATGAACTGAGTAGAGAGTGACTTCTGCTGCTTGCAATGCCAGTTGTTAGTCTAGGCAGCCTCCCATAAATCTGAACAAAATCCATGACGCTGCTGTGAAATGAAATGAAAAAGAAAGAGGACAAATAGCTTTACTTTCATTTCTAACAACTGACCGAGCTCCATGGAAAACGTGAGATTTATCTCAGGCTACAGGAGCCTGAGAAGCAAGCAATATGCACCAGCACTCAATACAGTTGCATATGGACTATTATCAAATATATGCTTTAAAAAAAAAAACAACCCACCACCACAAAACAAAAAATTTTCTTAATTATAAAACTGGAAGAAAAAGCAGAACCTATGGTACAACAACTTCACTCCATGTTCTCTTGTAAAATTTACATTTCTTAAATATGTAAAGTCAAATCAATTAATGACTTTTGATTAACCTGAACTTCTTGCAGGGAAGTAACAGCTCTCATTACCAAATGTCATCATCAGCAGTGAGAGTTGCTATCTAGATAATTATACATCCCTACTGTTTAAGTCAGGCTTACCTTCCTTGTTTTCTTCATCTACTTATTCTATCAAAATCAATATGGTTATGAGTACACAATGACACTCAGCTTCTGCTCAAGTTTACTACATCTGTAGCTATCAGAATACACTCTTACCACAAAGGTGGTTGTGGTGTTTTGGTTTTGGTTTGGTTTTTTGTGTGTCTGTGTTGTTGTTTGGGGTTTTTTGTTTTGTTTGTTTGTTGATTTCCAAAACCAGAATCATGACATGTCACTAAAGACTTCTTCTTTGTAAATATCACCACTGAGAACTATTGTAAGAATGTGCTTAGTAAAAACTAAAATTGCACATTAGTCCCTGGAAAAAAGGCAACACAGCAGTAACCTTCAAAAGCTACAGCTCATGTCTGCTGTGAAGCACGGCCAAAACCTGCTCACTTAATAGAAAATGACTCAAAGATTTCCCCCTAGAATCCTCCAAATCTATTGCCCAATAGTTTCAGTCTAGTAAGAACTATTTCTGTGATGAATTTGGTTCAAATATATCCTTTCCCCCTCCTCCCCCCCGCCCCCCCCAACTCCAGACAGAGAAAAATAAATTTTTCAAGTGTTTGGTCATGCAGTACACAAATTATTGTTAGAGACATTTTATCTTTCTTTTTTTGTTTTAATAGCATTTTACCAACCTTGAACAACAATTTTTCTATTAATTCCAGAACTTAAATTAAACCAGTTATGCTCACTTTAGAGAAAACAAAACAACACTCAACTCCCTGGCTAAAAACCATCCTGTGTTCATTTCTTCTCTCACTAGAGAAGAAAAAGAAAATAGTTATCACAGCTGAGATGCATGATATGTACTGTAGAGAAAGCAAAAAAGAAATCCAGCAGCACAGAGAAGAGTCCAATGTGCTGAGCTAGGGAACATGGATGCTTAGACCTTTGATTCTCTGTTACTACACCATTAATTCCCACACTGCCTCAGATATAACTATGAATAAATACACTTTATATATATTCTGTTCCTCATAGTAATATGAAGATCACAAGAACAGTGAATGACCGCTAAAGAATGTTTCTGCTCTCATTATTCCCCATCAGTAAAGGGCAGAATACAGTCTTCTCAGACTTCCTTAGCTAAACCTTGTGTCCAAGTGTCCATGATGATTTCATTAAATTCATGAACCTTTGATAAACCCAAGACAACTGTCACACTATTGGAATAGACTGGGTCTTTCCTATAGATTTCTTTTTTCCTGTGTTTTTAAATGGAGGTCTCCAAGGAGAACCTGAGAACTGGATGGTAAATAGGTCTCAGTAGGTGCCCCTTTGGCACAGTACTGTGGTGTTCATTCGGCAGCATTCACTGGTCTACCACCAGCTGTGAAGAAATTTGGGTTCCATTAGTATGCTGATGATGCTCAGCTTATTTTCTATTTTTTACCAGATCAGAAATGCCATTCTTCAGCCAAGATGCACACATGAATAAGAACAAACTTGGCTGAAGCTGAATCTGCAGTGGATAAAGGCAGTGCTGGCAGCTGGCATTGAAACATTCACATTATTCCAGCCTAAAAAGCAGTCTCCACACTGAGACCATTTCTCTTACCATGCACAATTACAATGGCCAAGCTAAAAGAAGTGATGATGATTTTATCTCTCCTCCTTTTTTTTTTTTTGTCAATACATTCAGGGAAATTGGCAAGTCCCAAACTCCAGTGTATATTATATCATTACCTTCTGGAACTTCACCACAAACCATGATAAACATTATCTTTTTATGTAAAACTTTAGGTCTGAGGAGTCTAGGCTGAACTCAAATGTAGTGCTAAATAACAAAGTGGATAAATTCACCTACTTGGTGTTCCAGCATGATACTCAGAGGCAAGTAATTCTGTTTATCTGTGTAACCTTTTGACTATGCCACCAAGTTGGTCACTACAGATGAACCAAATGATGGTCTACAGAGACAAAAGAGAGCATTGGGATAATTAGAGTTTTCTGTAGTTTAATAAAAGGGAACAAATTGATATTATTTCTGGCTACTGAAATTTGATAAATTGATATTACTGCTTGCTGAAAAGATGACAATAAAATGCAGAAGTTCTGTCTATCTGTAATTAATTTCTGTATCTTAGTACTACAGTGAAAAGATCAGAATGTTCACAGTAGGACTGAGGGAGCATTACACAGAAGCCAATATACTTGACCTCCATTTCAAAATCCTAAGGAATCAAGAAAAATTCAGTAAGGTAGTCTTCAGGAAGTTATCGAACGCACGTGTCTCAGGCCATGAACAAACATGCTTTTCCTTGTCAGGAGTAATTGTCAGTAGCACTCCTCCAGCTTTCACCATTTCCTGAAAGGGACCACTTTTATCCAGCTCATGTGGTAGATCAGTTCACATAAGCATGCCCTAATTTCTTTTGAGTAATATGAAATTAGGCTAGTTTAAACAGTTAAAATAGGTCATCTAAGGTAGCCTAGCTGATTTTCCTTGCAGCAAATAGGCAATGGTCCAACACCTGAGCATTGGCAAAAGAACAGTAAGGGTGGTAATCTCTGGCTGGTGGGAGGTGATAAAAAGCTGGAGGTGGTAACCTCTTTGCTGGTACAGATGGATGCAGACAAAGATGCCTGTCCACTGCTGTAAAATGCTCCTTTGTAATGAGTGTTAAAGTACTGGTTTCCTGCAGCACAGAGTTACACACTCTGAAGCACATTCAGGGTCTTATATACAAAGGCAACTCCGCATCCAAATAGCTTTGTTTCTATTGTTACAAAATTTTAAAAAAAGAAAAAGAAAAAAAGATATTTTTAAACTGCAGAATGAATTTATACATGGTGAAAAGAACAAAGCCACATGGAAAGACTTCTAACTACAGTTTCATACAAGATTTCCTTCCATTTTTGGTCTTTAATGCTTTACATATGAATAGCATCCCACTTTCTTTACCCTGTGAAATGACAGATTCTAGATAAAACATGCCAACCCAAGTCAAACACATGGGTTAATAGTGTTATATGCAACACCTAGGCACAATATGGGAAAGCAGCTTTTGACAAACTAGAGTAGTTAAGAGGGCAATGCAAAATTGAATTCCTAGGCGGAAATTCAGTTCTGCACAGGTAATCTCCTTATTCATGCACTCAGGCTTCACACAGAATCACAGAATTCTAGGGTTGGAAGGGACCTCGAAAGATCATCTAGTCCAACCCCCCTGCCGGAGCAGGGTCACCTACAGTACATCACACAGGAACGCATCCAGGCGGGTTTTGAATGTCTCCAGCCAAGGAGACTCCACAACCTCTCTGGGCAGCCTGGTCCAGTGCTCCGTCACTCGCACAGTGAAAAAGTTCTTCCTGATATTCACATGGAACCTCCTGTGCTCCAGTTT
>VZRW01002940.1:305220-369719 GCA_013398125.1 Aegotheles bennettii
GACCTCCAACTAGATTCTGTCCCATTGACTACAACTCTCTGACTTCTTCCCTTTAACCAGTTCTTGATCCACCTCACTGCCTGATCACCAAACTTTATCAGCTTATCTACGAGGATGCAGTGGGAGACAGTGTCAAATGCTTTACTGAAATCAAGATAAACCACATCTACCGCTCTACCATCATCTATCCACCTAGTTATTTCCTCATAGAAGGCTATAAGGTTGGTCAAACATGACTTACCCTTGGTAAAGCCATGTTGACTGCTCTTAATGACCCCCTCATCCTTGATGTGCCTAGAGATAGTGCCAAGAACAAGTTGTTCCATCACCTTTCCAGGGATGGAGGTGAGGCTGACCGGTCTATAGTTACCCGGGTCCTCCTTCTTGCCCTTCTTGTAGACTGGAGTGACATTTGCTATCCTCCAGTCCTCAGGCACCTCTCCTGTTGCCCTCTCCTGTTGCTTCCTTCTCTCCAGATACAGTTGTCCCTTCACATTCACAGTGAACTATATGTACAAGATTCTGATCTGCAACAGCACTTAGCTGTTGCTGTAGCCTGTGGAGTGCCCCTGCCCAGAGGCTCGTACCCACAGTTCAGCCTCCTCCCTTTCTACTGCATGCCCTAATGCAGCTATTTAGACAACAGTGTCAAAAGTATGACCATTAGAATGTTGCTCATATAGCTGTTCTCATAAGTGACTGCATGATAATTCTGATTACACATTTTCTGATGCCTTTGTCAAATCTATACTCTGCACAAAATGGCTCAAAAAATCATAACACACTACAACAGGCAACACACCACCCCTGCCCAGCAAACCTCAGGCAAGGATCCTCACCAGCTGAAGAGCATTAGTACTAACACCAACCACCTCGTACCTCTAGGAGCAATAATACCTAACTCTGAATGTCTCCACCCTGTGATGTGTGCCTTCTCCCATTGCTTTTTGGTGCATCCAGTATAATTTTTTAAATTAGCTCCAATGTGCCAGCTGAACACATAAGATTATCTTAAGGCTATATAAAATTGATTTACAGAGACACATATATAAAGACCCCAGAAGTGAGGCTTAAGGACATGAAAAGGACATGAGCCAAGCTCATGAAAAATTCTGCAAAATCGACATGGTTCTCAGGGGATCAAAAATCTGTTCCCCTAATCTTCTTGGATGGTTGGTAGCATTTACCACAATGGGGCTCCTATCCTGAATAGGCTTCTGAGTACGACTAGAATACAAATAATAATTCTCAGAGTTATTATATTCAGCTAAATTACTCTGCTGTACTAATGTGTACATTACATTTATTATTTAAAGTCCAAAAAAATTTGTTAAATGAACATCTTAAAACTCAAGTAGAATGTAGATAGACTCAAGCTAATAATGTACACAGAAAGAACAACAGCGCATGAACACATCAGTTTGTTTTACGTTGAGCACAATATTTTAAATCAAAATAATCTCTTTTCTTTCTTCCTAAACCACTGTGAAGCAGTTCTACAAGGCTATCAGTGATTTCATCAGTGATATTGCTCCTGGCTTTTTACCAGTTAGCCAACATGTTCTACCTGTTGGTAGGTAGGTGACTAGTTCCGTATAAGAAAAATAAATTGATAGAATCACTGAGAAGCACTGAAGACTACAGAATTTGGACACTAGGCACAAGCTTGCTTTCTCATATAATGAGGTCTCAAAAACAAAGCTTTTTTTCAAAGCCAAAAATCTACCATAAGCCTATGTTCCTAATACATAAATTCAACTTTATCACAGAAGGGACAAGCCTGCTATTAACTTCTCATGTGACTCTTGCAAGAAAGAATCCACGCATTGAGGTCCACTAACTAACCAGCTGATTGCCATCTCCTTTTCACCAATGCAGTTGTGATTCACTAATACTGTATATACATATATTGTGCAGTTCACACTTCTTGGGCATGAAAGAAACCAGGAAATCTAAAATCTGACAACAGTATAGTAGTCAGAATCTATGTCACTGATCAGCAAGCAAAGCAGTTAAGTGAAATAATGTTTCTAGTGCACTAAGCACTACACCACCTTTCTTGAGGCGACGGTCCACAAACTGCTCAGCACCCATAAGGGGTACTAAGTAGTCATTTTAGCACTTCCTGCTTTATCTTAACCAGGGTTTCAAGTGAGCAGACAGCAATTAAAATGTCCTGGCTCAGAAGGAAGGAGGAAAGGAGGAGAACAGATTTCAGCAGAGATAGACAAAAGGGTTAAAGAACAGGCTAGCAAGAAACACAGAAACCCAAAGAAAACAAACAGTCCAATCCCATAAGGTGTTGAGTATTTGCATCACCCATTAAAATGAAAGGTAGCTGACAAAGATAAATCATGTCCTGAAATCACATCCAAAGGAAGAGTCTCTGCCTTTCTTGATACACACAAGGAAGGGTCCATCATTTTAGTTACTGCTTGGTCAACAAATTTATTATCTGTCTGGCCATCCTTTAAAAAAAAACAAAACAAACAAAAGATGAACAAACAAGACAACAAAAAGCCCACGTTTCTCTCTTGCTTTTTAAGCGTGTCCTTCTATGGGTATCTGAATTTTTATATTTCTCTTTTCATACACTAATGCATACAAAATGACTAAAGAAAGATGATCAACAAACTATATCTGTGGATCAACCACATCCTCCGGCTTTATTCAGATTAGCTTCACTGAGATGAACTGGGGAAGATTCCAGCAGATCCAGAGGATTATTCCAGTCCTAGCACCTCCTATACCTTCCTCCTCCTCCTCTGCCCTATGAAGCCAGCATGTTTCTTTCCTCCAGAGATCCAAACCACTACAGTGCTAAGGGATGTAAGCTAGCAAGAGCTATTCAAAGCACAGCTCTCACCACTCTTTTACTGAATGCTCAAGATACTACAGTGTTAAGATGCATGTTTTTTCCTCCCTATGTTTCAGCACTGGGATGAAGGGTGTCAATTATTAGGCTTTAAGTGAGGCATACATTCACTTCTATCTCCAGAACAACGTTACTTAACAAAAGACACTTTTCAAGTAGCAATGTCTCTGAAACAGCAAAACACTTTATACCGATACTGACAGAAAGCTAGACACACAAGAAAGAGCTTCTTAAATGAGAGATCCTGACACATGGGAAGATTACATTACTCCAAATAATGACAGATTCCTTTGCTGTATATGCTGAATAGACATCCTTTTGCAGCTCAAATCAGAGAGTGAGAAAGATTCAGAAAGAAACTAGCGAAATCACCCTGTAGGTACAAGCATTTTCAAGGTTATCCAATCTACTGCAGCTGTTCTGTTGGCACGTCCTTCACCTGCATTAAGAACCATGCTCTGAGCCTATAAAAAGTGTTCAGCAATGCATGGACGCACAGCGAAGATTTAGAAACACTCACGGACATTTTATGTATACGGCCTCTGAATACCAAACAGTTGAACTTTCCAATATAAATGCCCAAAGCAATATTTCATCCATATTAAATGCTGTAATAATAAGGTGAATGTCATTTACTTTATCAAGTGCATATAAGTATTGAAGTATTTAGACACAGCATTTAAACAACGGCGTATAGATTTTTATAAATATATACAGATGTATGTTTCTGTGTGTATGCACTTTACACAACACTACATAAGATAATAATACAAATTACATAGCTATAATGGATAATTATGAACTAAATCATACTCTAACACATCATTAGGTACTACTTTGCTGCCATCTCATACACAGTTACTGTTGGTGGTTTCCAGATTTTTGGAATTGGAACAGCTTCAAATCTACAATTTTTTAAGTCACCAGAAAACAAAACAAGTATTTGCTTCTCTCCTCATCCCAAATCTGGAATTTCAAACCCAAAACCCAAACACTGCCAGAGGCCCAGAAACAGAATTCTCACTGTCACTGCAGTAGCAGGTTAAAATTCCAACACTGCGTGCCCTTGCAGTGCTGCTGAGAGGCCACTATATCTTGCTTGAAATTGAGACTTAAGGCTTTGAATGGGATACAAACCAGCTGCCTCGCCATCTAACTTACTGGACCTTTGCATCATGACTTTTAAAATACTTTTTTGCTCACTTTATACATTTTGTCTCTATGATTGGAATCACAGTGTGCAAAGGTGTCTGGCCTTACGGATAAAATGGATAAAACTCCTAATAAAAGTTTTATATGCTGTTAATCTTTTTAATGACTTTCTGCACTGTACAATGCATATAGTATTCAGTATTTCACAAAATCATCTCTTGCATAATAGTTTTCACAGGACTCCTAGAAAGGTCTGCAGAGCTCAGCAACAGCTTTGACAATTTTGATAATGGCTGACCCCAAACTTATGATAAGAAATCTTTGTCGGATGCCATAGTGTGACCACTGTTAATAAAAGAGATTTGTACTAGAGCACTAGACAAAAGTGCTTGATAAATTTTTGCAAATTATGGCTCAAGTGATAGCAATTGTTATAACCTGGACTTTACCTATACAAGGAAAATTGTAACAAAATTTATATGACAACAGTAAGAAAAACTCTACTGGTTCAGTATCTACTTCAAGTCTACTTCAAAATATGTCCACAGTAAGTTTTCCTCCCTTTTAAAGAGTCTAACTTTTAAAAAATTAATTCACTGTTTGATAAGATTTTTCATTTCTAGACATAATTTCATGAAGCTTTTGTAAGCAGCGTGCACTGCAGATATTTTATAAGAAATAACTACAGGCATCCACTGTAAAATATGAGTCTGGTGAAATTCAGGATACATTTGAAATGATTGAAGCCTTTTGGTACCACATCAGTGAAACCACCGAACCCTTGCTTAGATGAACACACCTAGTGATTGTCAAAACAAACAGTTCCTATGTGCTGTAAAAAACAGGATTTCCCCTTGGCTCTTTTGGCTTAACTAAGGCCTTCAGACAAAACCAGTAAAAAGAAAACAACTCTATAAAAAATATGTAAGAAAGATTTTAAAAAAATCAAAGAACACAAAGGAAAAAAACAGAGCCATATCTGAGAGCCAAGAAAAAAGGAAAGAAGAAGAGAAGGAAGAAAGGGTGATTAAAGCAAAATGTAGCTCCCAGGAACATATCCTAAAAAAATTTCCCAACATTTCCTCTAAAATACAGATTTCTTGGAAGTAAGAAACTTTTAAGGGATCAGATGGCAAGTCCCCACTCTTAGACAGACCGCTGGATGCTTAATCTTGTTCCTTGAATTGAACAAAGGCCACTTTGGTAGACTGGGATTTAATTATACTCCAGCTTGGCAGATTCCCACATTTAACCACTCGGCTGCCTGGCGCTAGAGAGCTGTCCCATCTCTTTTTAATTGTTACTACAGTCCTAGGGCTAAAACCCATCCAAATTCCCCTACTTCTCCCCCTACCTCCCCGCCCATTCCACTGCAACAGTCAACCATCTTCCATGCATCACTGACTTTTTCATTTCCCACTGCCTTTCTGCAAACTCTGAGACAGGTGTTTGTCTTCCTCTGAGTATCAGAATGGTGACAAGCATAAATATTCACAAGGGGAGTTTGTGAAAACAGCTAGTACCAAAAAATTGTAAGTAAACCTACAATCCACTAACTTCCTTGTGCATATGAATTCTGTGCCTGTGCCTACACCCACCACCTCTGCTTTCCAGGGAATACAGCTATTATGCTAGCAGTCTGGCCTGGAGGGTTGTTCCATGGCCCAGTGAGTGAGTTTCAGTCCGTAATGCCTTCCTGTGCTAATATTCTAAAGATTCTAATCTTTCTGTCTTCTTGTAAGTTCCCTGTTTTTTGTTTTTTTGTTTGTTTTTCCCCTGAGCTTCAAACACACATTGTTGCTGCATATATTTCATTTCTCCTTGTCCTACGGAATGCAGTAATCCTGAAGTTATGTTGAATTTCTGACATAGCAAGTTGGCATCAGACAAGTGATTTCACTGCAGGATCACACAGCAAAAAAAAGTAACGCCATAGGAAGAAAATGAACTCCTATTTCCAGCACAGTTATCCTGAAATACAATTCCAAAAATATCTTAACTTTTGCAAGACTGTCTTTTTTTTTAATCAAACTTTACACCTGTCATGATAGTGTCACTATACGTGAAATGGTTCCAAAGGATATGCACATAAGTAATAAAAGTTTTCTCCTGGTCCCTTATAAATAAAATTGTAGAAAACAATGCTCTAAATCATGATGTTATAAGCAAGTACCTATACAGTTTTGAATCCTCTGATCTATATTTCACATTTAGCTCTTGTCCACCTCTTCCAGGGTAAGAGCTGACTTGACTTTTTACTAGAGCTGAACAGGAAAGTATTTTCATATCCCACGAACATTTTCCATCCTGAACTAGATAAAAAGCCAACACTTCAAGAGCAACAAAGCTGCCAATCAAAGCTCACTGCCTTTGTTCAATTTCACAACAGAGTTCTCTAATTCTGGGGACCACAATAGTTATGTCAGTTGTTTTTTTAATGTGTTGGATGCTGGTCATGCTAAAATAACATCACAATGCATAGGCACTCTTTTTGGAAACATTTCCATGTATGAAAAGCAGTAAAAAAGCCATCCAAAAGATACAGGAGATTTATTGAGGCTCAGAAAAATCCATTCATGAACATGAAGAGAGGCTGCAGGAAGGGTCAGAAGGTAATCAGAAAAAATATGTTGTGTCTAGGTAGTGGGGTGTGTATGCATACTTCCTGTATGATTATTAAGTATCCTTTAACATACCAGCAGCCCAAAGTCCAGCTTCCTTTCAGGTTAACAATTAATTTTTCAATTGCTTATGGCAGAGGTGAGTGCCATTGAAACACCCTCTTCAACCCTCTTCAGTGAGACCTTATTGAGAAAATCTTCCTGTAGGGTTCCATGACAAGAAGGATGATGCTGAACATTATTTTTCTTAACTAGAAAAGCTACTTTCCTTAATTGGAAATGCTAATTTTAATCAAAGTTTTTTATGCTGTACTGTAAAATGAATTTAAAATATATAACTTGGCAAATATTAAAATTTTGCTCTTAACATTATATAACCCTGCCATACTTTGTCCTCTTTCTTGACACATCTTTAGACAGATTTTGCAGTGTGAAGCAAGTATTTTGTAGGTGTATTTTTATGTCAAATCGACATGATATAGGAAGAAATGTATTTAGATTCCGTATCTTTCCCCTCTAAAAAGTATATGATATTTCATGGTTTCAAACCCTGGCCAGTATCCAGAGCTTTGTCTAGTTTCCAGTAAAGTTTTCATTTATGAGCATTACTATCACATGTGTAAATGTCAAAAGACACTCCAAAAATTCCATAGTTCAGAAAACAATACGTCTTCTTGTCTTTTGGGGTGATTCAATACAACTCGGTCTCCTGGATTAACCTGCTTCTACAGGTAAACAGAAGATTTAGTTAAAAAAAATAAATGTAAGTCCACATGAAATTATTATTACTATTTGCAAGACCTCTTTTTACAGAAAAAAAATGTCTTCATATTTACTAGTTTTCTCATTATTCTTCACATGCTCCTTTCATCTTAGCTTGGAGCTCACATTATCAGAAGCAGAATGAGCATCACGTAAAGCAATAAACACTAATAACGTGAATAATAATTAAATGCTAACAGTGGGAAACAATAACTGAACTATTCTCTTGCACATCACAATGTGCATTAAATACAGATGGCTACTAGACCTACTACCAGGTATGCAGGTGTTTTTGTGTTTTATTTTTTTGTCTGTGTTTGTTTTTTGTTTGTTTGTTGTTCTTTTTAAATCCCAATTTTTAAAAAAGCCTTTCAGTCTTTTGGTTTACTTTTCAGTAAGAAAACTCAGGTCAAATCTAAAAGTCTTTTGATTTGTCTGCCAAACTAACACCAAAACATTTTATAAGAAACTTTGCTGTATTACAGCTCAGTGGTATTTGCAAACCCAGCCTTCAGTTACAGCCTTTACTGTACCTCATAAAGACATCATTAACATGAAGGGAAGGTCTAGGGCTGAATCTCCCGATGTATCAACAATTCACAACATTTCTTGCTCATGATTACCACGCTGCTCTGCATGAAGGTAATTTACAATAGCATGTGGATCAATGTGCCCATGTTGCATTGTCTTTCCTAAATGAATTCATGTTAGAGTAGGATCTTCAGAGAAAAAGGAAATTAAGTCAGCAACTCACCCACCTAATATTCCAAAGAGAAACTCTCTGGAGTTTCAGTAAGATCTTGGCACTCCTAGCTGCAACTAGCATGGGAAAATATAGCAGTTTTATTTTGTTGGTTTTGTAAACTGACCCACAAAACTTTGCAGTTCCCTGTGATTATGTCACTGAATCACCGGTATGACATTTTTAGCACGAGTTTGTTGTAGAAGCCAACCTCTTCAGACCCTATTTCCTTCTCCAAGTCATTACATGGATTAACAGATTGAAGCAATTGTTTGCCTAATAGCACAACAGATTCTATTGGAACTCTTAACAGCCATGAAGAAGTTCAAACTATACTTTTAATTCCCTCCCTCAGACTTGCTGGCAAGCCAACAGCTCACCCATTAAAGCACCCTGAGCACTTTCACAGTCGGTGTATAAATAAAACAGCTAATTATTAGACTTGTTTTCTGTAGTATGTACAAACAATATGGAGATTGACAAAGCACCTTTGCATTGCACAAACATGAAGAGAGCAAAAAGAAAATAAAAACAAGGCATAAAACAAAGAAAGGATGTGTACAATGGAACAGGGCCAAGTTACTTTTTTTTAATTTTATGCCAAAAATAGAACACAATGCTTGTTTTTGTGTAAAGACTACTCACCAAAGCCTAAATAAACGGAAGGCTAAGAATATCATCATTAAAACTCTTTCCAATTTGCAGTTCTTTATCTAGATTCATTTTCTCCTAATACTACTTTCTTCAGAAACTGAGTCCACTCTCAGCAAATAAATCCAA
Organism: Aegotheles bennettii; assembly: GCA_013398125.1. Taxonomy (NCBI): domain Eukaryota; kingdom Metazoa; phylum Chordata; class Aves; order Caprimulgiformes; family Aegothelidae; genus Aegotheles; species Aegotheles bennettii. The sequence continues at coordinate 314,153 of VZRW01002940.1, forward strand.
CAGAAATGCTCTTAAGTGGACATTGTAACAGAGAAATTACCACTTAGTCCTAGCTAGCTGTCACACTTAAGTGCCATTAAAGACAAATGGGAGACAATGAAACTAAGAATTCTAACAACCAAGCCTTCACTAACTTTGAAGCTTTTAAATTCCAGCTCTTATGAAAGGCTGAACAACTTTACTGTACAGTAATGTTTAATAGCTATGAAACACAACACTGCCTGGAGTTATTTGGAATGCACAATAGTTAGTGACAAATAGAAAACACTGCACATTCAGCTCAGTTTGGGAGTTCTCTTGCCAGAATTGCCACTTACTTAACCTTGGTAGAATTGCCATTTACTTAACGAAATAAAATATGCTGTTTGTATCATGTCTTATGATTATACTAAAATAAAACCTTGAATAAAATTTGTAACAATAATGACATTTGGCAAAAATACAGTCTGATCTAAAACCTGCATGCTTTCACATTAGGGTTCTTTGTACTGTGCATTATAAGATGCTACTACTGTAAATAAATACATGCGTTACCCACTACTAAATATGCATGCAGGATTAAAGACTCATCTGTAAATGTATGAGAAGTACCCTGTAATTTATAAAAATCTTATCAAGACAACAATGCCATAAAACGTCAGGATACATTTGCAGATATAATGCAGTAAATAATACGCTATGATTTTAGATGTTTTCTAAAAACATCTACAGACATAAAAGTTGAAGTACAAATAAATTAAATGTGCTGACTTAGAAGATAAAACGCACTACAATATTTCTAATATTAACTTTTATGCAAGAAAAATATGACTAAAATTGCCAGCTCTGTTCCAACACAGATCATTTTAACTTAATTTTCACCTCTGAGAATATCTCATGATTTGTTAGGTCTAATTAAAACAAAAGTCTCCTCCCTGACCATTTTAGTGGCACCACTGAGCAACTGTTGCAGCTTGAATTGGTATCACCTGAACTTGGTATGAGAGCCATGCAGACTGTTATCTATGTGGTTAATAAGTGCCTTATTGGCACTAACATTGTCTCTTCCTACCAAAAAATTCTTCCTTAATGCATCTTGGAATTATATTTTCACTTCTCCCAGCCAAATCACAACAGTGACTCATAGTCAGTTTTGTTATTTATTATTACAGTCAAGTCTTTTTACCCTTGTGTCATTTCCAATTTATGAGCTCCAGTTATAAAGAAATTCCTATCAACTGTATGACTTTGCTCTTCATAGTATGAGACTTCTACCTCTTTCTGTTTTCAAGGTTGTCTAGCTCTTAGTGTTTAAAATTTTCTCCTCAGCATTAGCAAGTGCTAAATTTTGTCAGTCTTGTACCCTTCCTGCCTGCTTCTTTAATGAAAATATTAAAACAAGATTTGCCAAAGGAGTCCCCAAGGAACTCAATTAGTAAAGTCTCCCCACTTTAAAAGTTTCCTTTCCACCACGAAGAACTGTAACTTCTCATTTGTCTAGCTCATCACAGCCTAACTTTTCTTCTACTAATCCCCACTTCAGTGGGGATTATTTATTAAGTAATAATTTATTACATGGATTATTTTCATGTAAATAAAATAAGCAGTCTACAGTCTTATTAGAAAGAAACACTAGGCTTGTATGTCACAATGTGCTTTTAGTAAGCTTCTGCTTTATTTTACTGTATTTTTGAGCAATTTCCCTATATTCATGTTTTTCCTTCTAAGCTCATAATATCGGTAAGACCACAGTTGACCCTGCCTCCACTTTCTTAAATACAGGCACCATCCCAGGTACTTAAGACATTTCTGAAAATGCTGTCCTATATGTAACAAGTTATTTTATCTTGTTTAGCAATTACTAACAAATGCACATTAGTAAAATATGCCCTGCAGAGAGCCTATGAATGTGCTTGTCTGCACACACACTAACATTGTAGTCACAAGATCAGCACTGTGTTTTTAAGGTACTTAGGTATTCTGTAAGGGCCCATAGCAATAAGATCAGCATTACCTGTGTAATTGTTATTGTTCGAATAGATGGACTCAGAGGCACATCTAGACCATCTCAAACTTCGAAACAGACCACTTTTTTGACCCAAAATGTACAGCTTAGGCCCACCTGGAATAGGCAACAATTATACATAGCTATCTTATTTAGTTTGCCTTATAAACTGTGTTTTACTAGTAACTTCTTTGGGATTTAGATTCCATCCTATTATGACTGTTGTTATGAACTTTATTTCAGAGGCACTCGGATCACAGAGTCAGCGCACTAGAGCAAAGAAAGATGAGCAAAATTTAGAAACCAAATTTCGACTCTATACAGATACAACTGAAGAAGTCTGTCAGATTTTTTTTAATCAGCTGGAGACTCTTGACAAATGCAGTTTCAATGCCTCTCTTCCTCTGGTGATGATAGTCCACGGCTGGTCGGTATGAACTCACATTTTATTTTTAACTCGAACTACATCTGATTTGATATACTTTCCTTCTCATTATGTTACTGCCAAAACTAACTTCAGGAAAGGTTGTGATTAGAAAGATGGTAGATTTCCCTGGTAGCAGTCATGGCTAGAAATAATAGAAACTGGGTATTTTCCACTGAGATTCTGACAGAACAGTCTACAAGTAATTTTTCATATGGGAGTACTATGCCAAGGATTAGAGTCAGAGGTGGTTTAAAGCCAGCAGAGTTCGAACAAGCATCTGAATTAATGTGCTATGCCTCTGGAGGACTGGATACCAGTTTCATTTCTCTGATATGTTCACTGCCAGATATTTACAGACTTATAGAAAAGAAGTGCATGCAATTTCCCCACATCTTTCTCACAGATACACCTTTAAAGAGAACTTCTTTATAAGCCACTTCAGCTAAAAATGAAGCCTTCAACATCAATGAATTATCATTGAACTCCCTCCAGCTAAACTGTAAAAAACCTCTCAAAAGCATAGCAGTACTAAGACTGACTTTTAATCAGCTTCTCAGCTGAAAAAGAAACAAAAGGTAGGATAAGGAATGATGTCATTTGAACAGATCCTTGTTCTCATAGAACCGATGTAATTCACGTAAGGTGGCAAACCATCTTTCTTGAACATCTGCAAATACGCGGAGAAACTTTGAACAACAACCTTGATGCCTGTAACTCCCTTAATTAATAACAGCAGAGCTGAATTTGGATGAAATATTTCCCTAGATTATTTTAACCAAGCCTCCCAAATAAGAATTTATTCAAAACCTATACTGTCTTACCTTAAGATTGTTTTTTTTCTTTTTTTTCTTTTTTTTTTTTTTTTAATAAAACAGGTGGATGGCATATTAGAAGGCTGGATTTGGAAGCTGGCAGCAGCTTTGAAGTCTCAACACAAACAAATTAACGTGATCATTGCAGACTGGCTTACACTTGCCCACCAGCACTATCCCATTGCTGTACAGAATACACGCTATGTAGGACAGGAGATAGCAGACTTCCTGAAATGGCTGGAGGTAAGAGGCCCCAGATGAACACATTTCTCTGGAATAGACCTACTTCCCTGTTCTTATGCTTCTACCACCTTTCTGAAATACTGTGCTGGTTAATTCTGTCCATTTCAATCACTTAAGCGTCTTTAATACATTGCAAGTTTTTCTTCCATAAACTTCCATATGACTTCATAAAATTTTCATCATGCAAGAGAAAAAAAAACGCAAGTGGTCTTCTTTATTAAAATATTTTGATACATCTTTAGAGGTGAGAATGTCATGCTGCTTTAGCTTTGCAATCAGCATGTGTGCAGAGAGCTGACTGAGTCCCACATTGTGAAAGCAGGCACACATTGCCATTTGCAAGTAGTTCAGTAAAACGGGTTATGTTGTCTGTGCTTAATTTCCGCTTTAAATGCAGAACTCAAGCATCAAAACTCTCACTACATAGGGAGCAGTGGCTATGACTGGATTTTAAAGGCTTCAGACAAGTCTGCAAGGGATTACTGGTCTCCAGCACTATTTATGAAAAATCAGAAAGCAAACACTAGAATGATAATCACTCATACAAACCAGGCACCCTAAGCATCTCTTATTTCTTCTATCTCTAGTACTAATTTAAGATACCTAATCTGAAATGAAATTATACTTCTGTACCTCACAATGAATTTTTGAATACATTAATTTAAATACAGCAAGGCCTACAGTGGAAGGGAAATACACTGCAACACTGGAAGATTTGTAGCAAGCACTGTTGAAGGGCTAACCTGCTTTCAACAGGAATGAGAGGGCTAGAAGAAGTTATCAGATACCATGCCCAATTAGGGACAACAGGCACTATTTTTCATTGTAACACTACAAGAAACTTTAGCTTTTGATCAAATGTAGTTGAAGTTGCTGGAGCCTAAAGTTGTATTTTGAAGCTGTTTAATTATTGAATGAATCAAATGGTGGACTTTGTTCAGTTCCCAGGAGGGCACACTACATCGTCAACAAAAAACAGTGTCTGATTTCTCCAGTGCCAGCAAACAAATTGAGGCTTGAGTAAATGACTCCTTGCTCCAGCACTGTAGGTAGCTTCTCTTATACCATGATATATTCCGGGATTTAAATATACCATAAATTTTCACAGCATTCAATTGAGCATGTTCAAGCAGTAAACATACTTTCTGTTGAAAAGCACCCCTTCCGAGTTTAACAGTTAAAAAACCCTTCATTCTATCTCCCATAACTATCTTTCCTGCTTCTGTCTGCCTATAGGCAGGCAAGTATTTGAAATATCATCAATGGATGCAACCAAAACTGCAGTGCTGTGCAACATTTTAATAAAGAAAAAAAAATAAAGTAAATCTTAGAACTCTTTGTTCAAGAGTTAACAGGGCATGATCAATAATGATCTCAATACCATTTATCACAGTAATACCTGCCAAGAAAATGGATCAGATCTCATGATTTCTAAGAGCCGCCTCTCTCAAAAGAAGGTTGGCAAGTTTCACTCATCCTTGTAAGTGAAAGGTATTGAAACTTCAAAGCCACTCTACTGAGACAGGCAATATCCACAATGAAATTAAAACCAAGGTTTGCCTTTCCTGTGAGAAAAATAGGACACATTTTTCTTTACAAGTCAGAAAAACTTGAGCCTTGAAGCTCAAATGAAATGCTTAAGATCTATGTAGTATTGGTTAGGTAAAGTGTCTAAGGCCAATTCTGCTTAAATAGGTTTGTTACAGATTCAGAGACCCAGTTCTGGACAAGTAAGTCCAAGAAATACCATTGCCTTATCACTTAGCATGTCTGATCAGTATTTTGATACTTTGGCTTCTAGTTTGGCTTGTACTAGTATCTAAGGAAAAAAAAGCAAGGCCCTTAAAGGGTTGTTTTACACTGAATTCAAAGGACAGATATCCATTTTACAGTCACAGGAAAGTCAAATGCCACAGACAAAAGGCAATGCACATTTGCACCACGTGCAACAAACAGCAACAAAAACCCTACTACCTGTGCTTATGGTTTTCCTGAGTGTAGCATATAAGTAGCAGTGCCCAATCGTGTGGCATTTTCCTGCTGCATAACATTCAGCCAGCACAGAAATTTAGTATGTGATCCATACACCTCACTGGACCTCCATCAACACACAAATTTCTTGTATTGTACTTCATAGCATTCCTAGCTCATAGTAAGTATTTCACTGCTTACTTTTCACAATTTCTGCATCTGAATCAAGCTGTTACTGTCTTCCAGGAGTCCATTCACTTTTCCAGAAGCAGTGTTCATCTAATTGGGTACAGCCTAGGAGCTCACGTTTCAGGATTTGCTGGAAGTTATATCAGTGGTACGAACAAGATTGGAAGAATTACAGGTGAAAGAGCTATTAAGAAATGTAACATTCAACTGATTTGAGATACATAGATATTCGACATATCAATGTCATATCAATATTTAGGTATTGAATAGCAGTATTTGCCATAGTTAAGAAGTTTCATGCCACTGGCTAGAAATTAGATTTAGAAAATTTAATGAAAACACTTTTCAAAATGAAGTATCATTATTTCTAGCTTTGATCTTTCCTACCTCAGTCCAAATTATGACAGAGATATATACAAGTGTGGGGACTACAAATCATAAACCAAAGACACAAGCTGCATGTTGCTTGAATTTATCTTGTATCCATTCCCTTAACACCTTAATGTTAGCCACTAACCCTGGATCTTTGGTCACTATCTTGACTCAAAGCTGTTCATTGTTAGCAACTCGTTTTAAAAAGAAAATTATATTAAGGAAATGTCTAACTGTGCTTAAGCTTTCAATGTGTTGGTGATATTATACCTGTGTATACACTGAAGGACTTAGAGTTCATCAGTGCTGCTTGTTCAAACCATATTAGTACAAACCTTGATAATAAGTAAAAAACATTAAAACTCATTATTTATTCTAGCAGCTATATGCATTCTTCAGCAAAAATTATTCAGACTTGAAACAATAAGCTCCAAAAATTCATAGTGATAAAAGATATTAAAAATAAAAGGAAATGTATGCCTTCAGGGTGATATCCCTACTTCCAGCCTGTGATATTATTCTTGTCCAGTTACATCTATGCAACTATGTTAGTCCATAGTACCAGCTGAAGTATCTTAAATCTAGAAGCCTGTGCTCAAAACTGAAGGCAGCTTTAAACTATGCAGGTAGTCCTTTCCCATAAATCAGTCCCCAACCAAGAGCAGCGTACAAAAATATCCAGCAAACTTAAACTCAGCAAGACTCCCTAAGTAAAATATTATTTTTCTGAATATGGTAATAATTTGCCTTGAAGACTTAAAGTTGGAAGATTATTACAAACATCATCTAGCAGACATACAGTTCTTTTAAGCAACAAGTGAAGCTTTATAAAGTTTCAGGTCCCAAATGTGGGCTAAAAGTCAACCTTGTTGTGGGACTGGTGTCTTCAAAAGGACCTCTGAAATGCATGACCTCTAGAGTATGAAAGCACAAAATTAAGTAAACATCCCTCAAAGTGACAAAGCAGTAGTGAGCATTGTTTGTCTATAACAAACACATCTATCTCTGGGCCTATGCCCTTGTGCATATAGCAGTCACTGTTTATTCCAGCTCCTGTGTTTACTTTACCTTTTGGTGTAAGCACGTATCTTCTGCATGACAAGCGTTCCTAGCATTGTTTCTATCAGTAAAAGACCTTGTGAAGTACCAGTGCTGTCTGTTTTTACACGTTTATCACAGACTTTTCTTGTAACAGTAAAAGAACAGCCCATCTGCACTATATCACAATGGGATTATTTGCATTTATTGCAGGCCTTGACCCTGCTGGTCCCTTGTTTGAAGGAATGTCACCAACAGACCGTTTATCTCCAGATGATGCAAACTTTGTAGATGCAATTCATACCTTCACTAAACAGCACATGGGTCTCAGCGTTGGCATCAAGCAGCCCGTGGCTCATTTTGACTTTTATCCTAATGGAGGCACCTTTCAGCCTGGCTGTCACTTCATCCATGTGTATAACCACATTGCACAATATGGAATCACTGGTAAGAACCAATGGCACAAAACAGGAAGCAGCTTTGTAGCTGCACTGACAGCAGTGGGAGATTTTACACCTCTGCAGTCTTAAACAGTATCTAATGGGAATGCAAGGAAATTTCTTTTCTAGAAACTAGTTATCTGATTTTTACATGTATTGAGTCCAAACTGTTCTTAGTGACTCCAGTAAGGAATGTGGCTGCCCACCACTTCTGAAAACTGAGAACACAAGGATCCTGCTTTCAAGCACTTCTGAATAATGTCAAAAGCATCTGGTTTTAGTGGCAGAAGAAATGAGAAAACATTCTAATTAAGCCAGATCCATCTAGTGTGCAATTAATATTTCAAGTCAAATAAAACACAGGGCTTTACTACTCACCTCCTTAGTTCACCTTTTCCCAACTCGCTGTCCTTCAGCTGCGCAGATGATGCTCTCTCTAGGACCTGACTGGCAGTGTTCCAGGCTAGGTTTTATATATAGAAGCTTATTTCCAGTGTACCTAAACATAAGTGTATAGAGACACTGATGCAACAAACTGAAAAAAGGTACTGATGCATAATAACAACCAGAACTGTTCACCAAAAAACCCCAAAAGAGTACTATTAATCCAGCACACTGCACTGCAAAGTATTTCTCAACTATCATCATAGTATCTAAAAGTAGGCCTTACTTGTCAGCAGATAATTCATGACAGATTTGAAGTGAAGCATCAGCTAAAAAGCTTATCAATGTAGACAGAAAAACAGTTCATCGTGATATATCCCAAATGCACATATATACAATATCTTACATATATTACACACGTATACAGTAACTTTGTAATTTGACAACACTTGAGAAAGAAAAAGATATTTACTTCTCATAAAAGAAGATCTATGTATTTAATAATTTTTTTCATTTACCCAATACATTTTTTGCTTCTTTTTCCTCTGTAGCAGCTGCAACAAAAATTCAATTCAATATGAGAGTTGGTCACTCTGATAAACTAGATAAGTTTAAGCAGCAAATTTTATTATCATGTGGGTTCGAGCCTTACAATTTTTGGGTGATCCTAAAAGTAAAGTTGCTGCCATGTATGATTTCTGAGGCGAAACCATGATATTCTAGTAGTAAAGGGGGTGGGAGAAAAACAGTAACTTATGTTTATAGTTGGTTACTGTACTCCTCTGCACTGGAAATGGTAAAGAGGAAAAAGGGAACACAAAATTTTGTTGTTTACATTTTTTTCAGGTATCACACAAACTGTGAAATGTGCCCATGAGAGGTCAGTTCATTTGTTCATCGACTCTCTGCTTCACAACGATAAGCAAAGCACAGCATACTGGTGCAATGACATCAACACTTTCAACAAAGGAATGTGCCTCAGCTGTCGAAAGAACCGGTGCAACACACTGGGCTACAACATCAGGGAAGAAAGGCTCCCAAAAAGCAGACGTCTCTTTTTGAAAACAAGAGCACATATGCCTTTCAAAGGTTTGTTGAAATCCTTGTTACAGTCTCCAGATTTATCACAAAGTGCAAGAATGGGCCAAAGCTTTGTGATCCTGTTTACTCATTTATGTAAGTTTATAAAATCTATGGGAATAGTCAATTTGCTGAGACAACTGAGAATCCCGGTAGGCCATCCTAATGCCCTTTCATCAAGATCCTGACTCTTAATATTACTGCGGGAAAAAGCCTGCTGCATGCTTGCCACAGACAGACTGTAGATCTGATGCCTCAGAGATGTTTAGGGTCCCGAAGTATAGCTTTTTTTCTACAACTGGCCTGTGTGAGTTTGTTATAACACATGCAGGCATACAGCCAAGCCAAAAAAGCAGCATAATTGCTCTCAGAGGCCTATAAAACCCCTGTTCCAGGTTTGCCCAAATTTTATATGCAATTAGTCTACAAGATGACATACAAATTGCTACTTTTCAAACAATGGACAGACAACAGAATAGCATGGACTTCTACAGGGCAGAACTGTAGCACTAAAATAAAGTGACTGGTACTCTCATTTTATCTCCATTAAATAACTTTAATCGAGAGCACAAAGTAACAATTTTCTAAGCTCAGAGAGACAATCAATGTGATTTCTCTCTTCTATTACCAGACAGGGGGGGAAGCAGCCTGACAGGGAAACGGGGCCTACCTGCCAGCCTCCATTACAAAATGGCCTGGGCCTGGCTGTAGCCTGATAATAGCTCGGCTGACAGAGAGCCCACGAGGTGGCTGCTGTTGTTGGGCAGACATTCACCTGCCAGTGGGAAGGTTCACATACACTTTGAAGTGAGAACAAGCAGGACTGTGTGGAACAAACAGCAGGAACACGCTCAGCCCCTCAGTGCCTGGGCACCTGGCACCTCAGCCCTGCCTCACGCCTCGCCTCAGCCCCGAGGTGGTGCCAGGGCCCCGCCTGCCCTCAGGCTCCACCTGCACAGCCCCACAGCCATGGGCGGCCCCGCCACCTCACCCACCACCAGGGCTGGCTCCTTCTGCCTGGCACAGCTAGAAAGAGGGTGCTTCCCTCCTGCTGGAGGGGGTCAGCCCACTTGTCCCCTGCCCAAGCCATTGGGGTTAGGGAAGCACTTTGAATGTCGACAGTGTGCCCCTAGCACAGGCACTCATGGGCTTTCCAGTCCTGAGGAGAAATGCTTAAAAATGCTGCTTGGATTACACATCTTGTTTCCCCACAGTGCCCAGTACTCAACTGCAATATCACAGATTGAAAAAAAAAATAATAAATTCAGGTACTTTTAAAATAATTTTGGAAGTCTTCCACTAACACAGCTGTGAAGTACATGGTGATGACTCCAGAGGAGTCTGCTCAGCCCTGGCTGATATTTAGAGCAGCTGGATCTGCTGGATCTCAAACTTTCAAAAATGCTTCAGGAAGCTACTTGAAGTAGATTCTAAAATTCTAGAGGCCATGTCAAGTTCCCAGTGTTATTTTGCTGCAGTCCTGGCAAGCAGGACCAGCTATCAGGTCACTGGAGTGAAAACTCAGGCTAATTGCTCTGAGGACACAGTGTCTGCTACCACCACACCCGGGCACAGAAACACCATCCCTTCTTCTCTGGACACGGAAATAATTTCAGCTTGTGGCAAAATATCTGCATCCTATTGGCTGTGATTGCAATTTTAAACACATCGCATTTTTATGCTTGGAAATGGTTTTGCTTCAAAAAAACATCATTGGAACATACACAAGTTTCTGTGCCCCAAACAATGGTTTCCTTTCACAAAAACTCTCGAACAAGGCAGCAACTGTGGGAGGGTATGTACAAAGTCATCTTTGTAACACACTTAAAAAAATGTTTGAAGATCATGTGAGAAGCTGAAACAGAAGAAATTTGCGAAAATCAGCATCATACTTTACCATCCTCTGTCTTTACAAAATCTGACATTTCATTTTTCAAGTTAATGACATTATGTTCTGGACTGTACGTTAATCCAGTTCAAACAAAAAATAGTCATTACAAAGAAGTTAACACTTACAATAAAGTTGTGACGGGACTCAGTTTTCATGTGAATATGCTTACCTTTTTCCTTAAAGTAAACATCATAACCACAGCAAAAACCTAGGCTTTACCAGAACATACGTTAGAACATGGAGTGAAAACTCAGGGCAAGAGAGGATAATAATAGAAGTGATCACTAAACAAGCCTCTCTGCTTACTTTGTGCTCATCAGGTTTGCAGGAAAGAATCAGCCATTTTGTCTTCTACTGAGTGACACCTTTTCAAAAGAAAATACATTGTTCACTAACATACAATAACTATGAAACAACAACAAAAAGATATGGCTTTTCTAGCAAACACCTTCCATTGTGAAGACTCAGAGCTGTACCAAAAAAATAAAATCTATCTCTGCACATACATAAAAAGATGACTCCTTAACAGTACAGTGCAGCCATTCTCAGATGTAGTGAAGCCTGAAGTGGGTGGGGAGAAGAAATGAGGAAAGAGCATCTTTCTACTCAAAAACTAGTGTGCAATAACGTTTTAAGAAGAGCTTCCCATGTGTAATTTGACCAGATTACGAGGATAAACACAACACCCCTAATTCTTTCAAATGCTCTGTGATCTGTTGGTATAAATTACTCAGTTTTCTTCCTTAATCCCTAAATCTATCAGTTTTGTCAAGAAGGTGGCTGGTAGAATCACCAGACAGAATAATTTTGGACATTCAAATCTATCTGTGTGTACGTGGCCTCTAACCATATGTTGGGTATTTTTCATAATTTACTAAATGCTAAACTGCTTGTAATCAGTACATTGATGATTTCTTAGGCATTCTTCATTCTGACAGTGCTCAGTTCAGAGACTTTCCTGAACACTGTTCTTCCAGAAATCCACCAAATCTCGAAGTATTAATGACATCTTTCTTATAGTAATGTGCTTGAACAAAGTCGTACTGTTAATGGATGCATGTTAAGCACAATGCATCATTATGCAGTCAAGGAGGGTTTGTGAGTCATCTGTTTTTCAGGGCAATTTTCTAGCCAATCAGAGAAAAAGCCTGACTACATTTCATAAAGTCTTGGATCTGTATCATACATCTCTAGCCATGTTCAGTCATAAGGATTTGTCTGCTGATCAGAGGGAGGGCTTGCCAGAAATTCTAACAACTACACTTCAGAAAAGTTGAATTATTTCCCATGAAAGAATATTTTATCCTACACAGAGGAAACTCAGCCCAGGTTACCTTTTTTCTCTGTCCTTTTAAACAGAACAACAGGGCCCCAAACCCTAACAGCACAGCAACAATCAGAAAAAATGATGTTCTAATTGCAACAAATTTGTTTAAAAAAATAAAATGGAAATCAAGTGTCTGCTCTAAAAGGCAAAATTGTTTGCCTGAGAAATCTATTGCTTCTCTGACCATTAATTTAATCACTTTTCAAATTCTTGCTTTCTACAGTCTATCATTATCAGTTCAAGATCCACTTCATCAATGAAATCCAAGGCAAGCAGATAGACCCAACTTTTACCCTCTCTCTGACAGGCACTAAGGATGATGCTAAAAACCTGCCCATCACACTGTGAGTATTGATACTACATCATTGTACAAGTGAGAAACAAAGTGCCAATTTATAATAGCGTATCACATATATAATCATGCTATAAGTGAAATATTTTCATACAGTTAAGTGAAGATAAAACGTATACTGTCCTCTCTTCACCCATATTCCCCAAAAGCCACAAACTTTTACAGTGTTCATAGTTTTTGCAGGAAAAATCTCTATAAAACAAACTTGGTAATATTGGAAGTTTTCCTGAACATTAAGTATTCTGTGCGCTTATGTTTGGCCCATCCTGTGGCTAACACAGGGAGGTCTAATCAAATAAAACACAAATAAATAAGCAGCTGTAATTTAGGTAAATAATTTTTTATATTTCTCATGATGGACACTATCTGTATTAATAAAAGTACAAGCGACAGCATGGGTCAGCCTTTGCTCTATCAGTCAGAAGATGTAACGTAGATTCTATTATGGGACACCTTTTCTTTCGTTGTCAGAAACCACAAATGTTTCACCAGCTGTTCAAGCTTCTCCCACTTCTGCTTCTTTTTTAGCACACTGATGTATTTTACCACTTCATGCACCCGCAAGAAGAGTATTCTACAGACAGTAAAGTTCCCCCCAGGAGAAGGAGGAAGAAATATAGTTCTTTTTTCAGTTTTGAAAAGAAACTCTTTTTTCACTTTAATCCATAGTAATTAAGATAGCATTGTTTTGGTTTTGTTTTCTGCAGAGCTGAAGGTATTAATGGGAATAAAACCTACTCTTTTCTCATCACCCTGGACACTGATATTGGTGAGCTAATAATGATCAAGTTTAAATGGGAAGGAACTGCAGTTTGGGAAAATATCTGGGACACAGTTCAAACCATAATACCATGGACAAAAGGCACCCGTCGACCAGGACTTTCAGTGAAGACAATAAGAGTGAAAGCAGGGGAAACACAGCAAAAGTAAGTGTAATGGAAGCACTTTTTCTGTAGTAACACCACAGGCATTTGGTACACAGGTTTATCCTAGTTCAAATACAAGCATCTGAGTCCCAGTACTCACACCAATGGTGAATTTCTCCATCTACAACTTCTGGCTTTCCCACTCTCCCCTCAAATCAGACTGCATGATTTTTAAGTGACTTAAAGAGTTTCTTTGTTCTCAGGTCAGTGGGAGATGTTCTGGCTCACCCCTGCCGCTAATCTGAGTTTAAAGCTCAATAACCTTGGGTGACAATTTCCTTGATACTTGGGAATAAAGAAGAAGTTAGCACAGAGACCTGAGAATTTTAACAAGTTCTGCAGTGCAATTTTTCTACACAATTAATGACAATTTCGTACTTATTTTTAGAATGCAATTATCTCACTCCATAAAGAACATATGAAATTTCAAAGAAAGATGATACTATGTAAGATAAATATTGACTCCAACTTTAGGGCTATTAAAAATTCAAATTCCTACTTACAAAAAATATGCCTAATCTTAATTATTTGACTTTCAATACCTATTTCACAAAGAAACTCAGCATCACCATTCTTGAAAGTCCTCATTAGGAGGATCACATGCAGCACTATGCAGTCACCTGATTAGTCACTGAAGGGTTTTATAAAATTGCCTTATTTCTGTCTCATTCATTCATGAGCCAGTCCAATGTTGATAGTTGATAACGAATTACTACAGTATGCAGGCTGTATAAGAGGTTCCTGGAGTGATAAATTGTGGAAGCAAAGTTCCAGCTACAAACACTGAAATTTCTGTAGTGGGCAAACAGAATGCTAGCAGTCCTGGAAAACAAAAAGAAAATCTATACTTCTACATACCACACTTTCACTGTATTTGGTTGTGCTTTTTTCTGTGGTATGAATTCAGTGATGAGAATTTTGTCATCTGAACTCTGAAGTAGCAGCAGAATTTTCTGGAGAAAAAAAAATTCTGAATGCAACCTGAAGTCTGTGGGTTTGGGTTTTGACTCTTCGTTTCGGATATTTTTTGTTGGTTTTTTTTTTTTTTTTGGTGGGAGGGGGCGAGTAGGTGTTATTTTCTTTTTTCCCTTGCTGATTGCTTTGAAACTGGATCACTAAGTCTGAGTGGCCTTATTCTCTACTCACAGCAATCCTAATAACACTTCTGAAACTCCTTATTCACAGAGAAGTTTCAGCCAGAAGACAGAATAGCAAAACTTCCCACTGCTTTAATACTTTGAGAAATTTTAACTGAACAGTTTCATTAAGGCTAATGAGAAAAACATGTCTTACCTCGTAACTGTAGTTCAGTTTCAAAAGATGATTTTTCCTTCCTACAGTATCTTTCTTAACAGCAGCAGTTAAAACTACTGCCGACTTTGTGTGGAACAATACTTATTGGCAGAGCTGCACCTCCTTGATACTGACACAGAAGACAAACTTATTTTTAGCAACCTCACAACTAAATACTAGTAGTCCAACTAAGTAATAGCAGGCCAAATAGTGCAATCCTCGTAGTAACAATAAGAGTTGAAACAATGAAAACAGCCACTAAGAATACAAAGACAAAATCATTGTGAGGGTGTACTATGGAGAACAGCAATGTGTGTGATACCAGAAAGAGACAAGGCATAATGCAATCAGTACACAGGAGCTGCCTACCCCTTTTACTCTGTACCTACCATCTGGCAGCCAGATACATCTCTTTCCTCATAAGCCTATGAAAACAACCAGGTATCTTCCTGTAAAAGATAGGGATAGTCAGATTCAGTGTATCTAGAGTACACTTTTATACAGGTAAAAGCCCTAAAAAGTAACATTATGCTTGCATGCTGTGTTTTCTTTCTAGAATGACATTTTGTTCTCAAAGCATTGACAACCTTCACCTTCATCCAGCCCAAGAGAAAACATTTGTAAGGTGTGAAGATCAGTTTGGGAAACAAAGCAGAAAATGAGCAAGAACACAAAAAACAACTACTCACCAAAATATATTAGAAATACTATACAACTAGTAAAATGTTTTAAAAATACATGGCTACATACATATCCTGATTTCATAGGATAATTTCATAGGTGGTTAAGAAAATACATTAATTTGTGATGCAACTGTAAGCTGAAACATGTGCTTTGTTCATCTATGAGCCTACGAACCACACTCAAAGTGATCAGGGAGCAATTTCATGAAGGCAACTTTCAATTTTAAATTGTTTAAAAGTTTTAAAAAACACCTGCTCACTAGAAATAAAAAGATAACTATATAAAAGAATCATTGCCATAAGACTGTAAAAGATTTCACATTGTTGGATTTAAGGGGGAAAAAAGGAACCTCATTTCCCATTAAATACTTGGAAACACTAGTAGTGATTACTATCAGTTAAACCTTTCCTAAATTATTTCCTAATGAAGGGGGAGTGACATAATTCATAGGATATTTCCAAATAGATAACATTGTTCACAAAGAGACTGAACTTTATAACATTCAAAAAATAAAAAACATCTAGACATACAGAATACTTGAACTATCTTGTCATAACCGTATGACAAGTTAAAAAACTATGTCACCTAAAAATGTTATACTAAACTATACCCTACTGGGCAGTACTTTGCTGTTTAACTATTTTCAAGTACCAATTTAAAATTAGTAGTAATTTAATTATTTTAATGATGCATAGTATACTACATGCCATTCTAGCACAATTAAGTTCAGTTAACTTTTGCATTAAAATAACACCTGTTCATGTAAGACCTAAGATTTTTAATTTTTAAATTGCTGTATAGCAGATTTTAGCATGATTTGAAACTGCATGAATAAATGAAAATAGTAAAACTCTCAAACATCTTCAGTGCATATAAACAAACTTTATAAATTCAAATATATGCAATTCCCTTGTTTCCTATGTCAGAATATAAGTTGCATAAAGGAAAATTATTCCGATTGTTTTTCTTTTACAGTAAGTGCATACTGAAATAGAAATCCATATGTATGCCAGAGTATTTTATTTGTCACTTTGTAATGTTAAGCACAGGATTCATTAAAAATTATGTTTCTACAGCTCTGTGTTCTGGATATAATTTGTTTTAAATGTTCTCTAAATGCAAAAAAAAAAAAGTTCTAACAAGATAGTCCTAAGACCTGGCACAAAGCATATTTTCCATACCAAGACATTATAGGGAATTTTTAATTAAAGTATACAGATGTTACCAGGATTAAAATATTAATTTAAAAAGCGTGACAAATGAACAAGGTGATCATAACTAGTATTTCTGCAGCAACGAACAGTGATCAAATGTTGAATGCAGTCATCTTTGTTGACCATTCAGAATATTAATTCTAACTTTTAAAAGCTGTTTTCAGTAACTACCATTCCCTTTAACAAACAGGAATATTCAATACAGAAACAGAAAGGCTAACTAAATATGATGGGAACTGAAGCATACTTACTTTTCAAATGAGAATGGTTGTCCTTCCCGAGATGTAAATTTCAGAAGCTGATCTGATATTTAAAATGGCCACTGGGAGTAGATTTTGATTAGGAGAAATATTTGTAGCTTGAGATATAAACTCTATGTAAAAGAATCTTTAGATTTTCACTGAAAACCAGGGATTGTGATTTACAAGATTTTGCTTAATGAAGCAAAGAGTTTTTTCAAACAATAAGTATTTCCACCTTCTATGTCAATAATTACCATTTAAGTGACTAATTCCATGCTTCAAGTTGTTATCCCCAACAGGAAAATTAAAAGAACATTCAGTATTTGAACTCTTGCAGATACAAAAATATTTATTCTGATGTCATTTTTCACAAATCACACATCCAGATAAATCCTGTTTTGATAGCCACAAATTTCTGATATAAAAATGAAATAAATCTGAAGTTGCAACTTACTACCCTGAACCTTACAATGCCTGAAAATACGGAAGCCATACCTACAATTTCAAGTGCCTATAGCAGTGCCTTGTGTTCATTGGAATTATTCCTGTCCCACTCCAAACAACTGGAACTGGAAGCCATCAGGAACCTACTCCTCCCAGAGCAAGCACAGCTTAGATCAACAGAACGACTGCTGTCCTTTTAATCACCTCTCTATAATAACAACACTCCATTATTCAGAGCTTAAAGTCTCTTCCTTCTTCTTCTGTGTTTTTCCTGAAAGAAATATTGGAACATTTAATTAAAAGACAAACTCTATAGTTGACTTATTGTGTGTATGGTGTAAATACAGTTTCCTAGCTTAAGAGAAGTTTGATGCCCTTTTTAGATTCACCCCATTCTGACTATGCATGCTTCTACACCAGAGGTGAATGTTTACATTTAATGCTCAAAACATTCAGAAATACAAGATGAGTAAACAAATAGCTACAACCAGTGATTATTAGGTCAAATATTAATTTAAAAAATTACAGCTATTTATGTACTCATTTGTTTCCCCCCCAACACATTTTAAAATATACACAAAATTTGCATTTTAGATGTTTAGGCATTATTTCTATCTTTCTGGGTGTGTTCCCAGGCAGAAATTTAAACGTAAACACCACCAAATCTATTGGGCACCTATGATGCTGATTTGCAGAAAGGCCCTGCTCTAACCAATCTTTTAATACCTTTTGCCCTGAGAATGCTGTTTACCTACAAGAGGGAGCACTTCTATTAAAAGAAAAAAAAAAAGTCATGGGAAAAAAAACAAACCACACACAACCCCCCAGAAACAAGCACCACAAGGAAGGAACTCTGAATATGCTTTGATTACATCAAAGCATATGCTACTTACTTAGGGAAACAGCTGTCTAAGCAGGCCATTCTCAACAAACAGCCCTAAGAATGAAAGACTAGCTGGCAGGACTTGGCACTTAAATCAACTATGCAACACATACAGACACCCAGCTTAGCAGTTTTAAAACACCTTGCAAAAAGCAAATTTGCTCCTTCTAAACGTCTAATCTATCAGTTGTGCATTCAGAATACTGCAAGTTAATTCTAATATTTCTCTTAAAAAAAATATTTCAGAAGGTATCATTCAGTAGCTATGGTGCCAGGTTTGAATACCCCACCAGTAACTAGTTTCTATTTTGAAAATAACAGAGAAAGCTTTATTCCTGTGATCATACAAGTAATTTAAAGGTAATTTTAGGGCTTTTCCATAAAAAGGTTACACAAAAATATTTAATCTTACATTTAACTGTATATTAAAATTGGGAGGTGCACTTTGATAGCGTAAAGAGAGAAGAACTACTTTTTGGCATGACAGCCACTTCCAACAAAAGCCAAAAATGAAATACAAGTATTATCTGTGTTTTGCTTTTTGCTTTCAGGGTTCAAAAAGTAAATGGATCTTCAGAAGACGATTTCATCAAGTCTATTTATTAATGCATTTCAAGTTTCAAAAAACCTTACATATCTTTGCACAATACTTAATTTTTTGCATTTTTAGTAAAAATTTCCAAAGTGAACAGAAAAGATACTGTATAAAACACAGTGGACATGAAATTAACAGTAGTATTTCCCATTTCATTGTCTTGAACTTTCTTTCGGTTTTACCACATCTTGACTTGCAGTGGAGAGTTCAGTGCACATTTCTGTTTTCAGAAAACATTTAACTTAGACTCAAAATAAAATAGGGCAGCACTTGTCTGCCAAAATCCTACCACAGGATAACACTACAGGCAAAAAATTTACATGTTCCAAAGTCTACCACACTCAAGAAGTTACTAAGAACTCTTGCTGAATAAAAGTCACCATTTTAGAAATGCAAACCCACTTCCAACCTTTGCACAGTCTTAAAACAAATGTATTTAAAATGACTTAAAAGCAACTACATACACTTCTAACTAGTTAAGATCCTTTAGAATTATTTATATAGTCTATTGGACTTGGGGTTTCATGTACAAAATTTGTCTCTAAACCATGTACAAAAAGCTGTATTTTGAAAAAGTTACCACATACTGTACAAGTTTACAAGGAAGAGATCCCATTATATTCTGTAACATTTTTGGCCTTGCTGGCTTGTGTCACATTATGAAAATGATTGTGTAAACCTTATACTCTTAAAAAACAAAACGAAAACAAAAAAAACAAACAAAAGAAGCCTGTCCAACCCAAATTTTCTCCTAAGCAAAGCCTGGAAAATTATAGCCATTTGCGTCTCTAATTAGCTCGGTGCTTTTGGAAAACAAGCAATAAATACATCACAAGCTTAAACATTTTGTAATGCCCCCTTTCATCTCCTGCATAGCAGTAGGCACCTTTTGTTTCCTCTTTCAAAAATGCCAATTATTTACATTCGTAATAAAAACTTTGGAATGGGACATTGTGCTGTTGAACATCACTACTGTTATAAAATGTGGGAAAATTGGTAGTCCTAACTACAATTTCAACTCTGCCACAATAGCCGGGCAAATCACTCTACTTTAGTGGTTATCAATCAACAGCGTCATGCTGAAAAGTTATCCAAATATTTCATAAATTAAAAAAGAAAATAAAAAAAATACAGCTTTTCTTTCTTTCCACATCCCTCAGAACACAAACTTAATTATCATACTGTAAGAATATCTGAACAGCCCAAATAAACTGGCTGCAATTTTTAAAACAATTTGAATAACAGGCAGAACTTTCTAATAAAGCATGAAATTTTTTTATCTAACTATTCATTATTTAACTGAATAATCAGACAAATTAAAAAAAATTATGCGGAGCTACAAGAAATCAGACACAAAACATTTTTGAAACATTCTGGCATTTGCAAAGTTTGCAGAACACTTGCTATATCTCTAAAAGACCATTCAATCTCATATGCTATGTCTTAGCAGCTGTTTGATAAAGATGAAATGAGTGCTTGAAACAACTTTGATCATGACAAAAAAGTTTGATTTGATTCAAAATTGCTGTGTAAAGCATCACAGGATCCTTGACCATTACACACCATCATCCTCTGTTATCCTGAGTATGTCAATTGAACAGTAATTTCTTCATTAATAGCGGCAAAGTTTTATAATACAAAGAAACATCCATATTGCAATTCTCTTGTTTACAATTGCACACAAGTACGGGTGTACATTAGAAATACATGTCTGCATATAACAATGTATATACATTGACAAGTAATGTCTCCAATGCTGAGGTGGTCTAGCTTCCTAGCTTTGTCTGGCAGTTGAAAAATGTGGTTTTTTTCAATTCTTGAGTAAAAGCCTTACTACAGCCATATTTGCCTGCAAGTGAAGAAAATACAGCAATGAAGAGCACAGAAGGGGAAAGAATCATGATTCTCTAGGATTTTGTGCCACTAAATTAAAAATATGCAAGAAAAAAAACTTTTCTTTTTGAGCTGGAAGATTTGCTCATTAAAAATTAACCATTTCCACTGGTTTTGAGGGCATATCATGCTTTTTTTTTCCTCTTCAATTTTTGAGTTAGACCGGGGACAATGACTTTTTAGGTTTTCTTTGGAGTGAGTTTTCCTATTGTAGGCACTAGGAAGAACCAAGGCAAAAAGCTGCAGTCAACGTCTCATATGTCCCATCTGATAACTCTCTCGAGGCCTTTGCCGCTGTGGTGGCTGAGTGGTTTGTGGTGGTCTCCTCCTTTTTAAAGTGCCTGTTTCAAAGAAAGGTACACATTATTAAAATGAATTTAAAAAAAGAAATTATTTCCAGAAAAGTTGCCCTGGCCATGTAAATTAAATATAACTATTTTTCAGAAAGGCTAGAGATTTAGACCTGCAAGGTTTTAAAAACATGATTAATACATCTCCTGTGTGATGTATTCTAGGTGACCCTGCTCTGGCAGGGGGGTTGGACTAGGTGATCTTTTGAGGTCCCTTCCAATCCCTAGGATTCTGTGATTCTGTGATTAACTGCATGGAGTATTTACTGAACACATTAACTGAACAGTAATTCCTTAACAGGCCAATTCTTACAAAATGTAGCATGGAATAGGAAATAAAAGGAACTCCAACTTGGAAAAAGTCTTCAAAGCTTTCTTTTGATGTGCACATTATGAATTGTTTCACTGGCATGAACTTCATTTGTAGTTTCACAGTGCCAGTCTAAGAACTGTAGGTTGCAGTACCTGAAATTTCCCTCTAGAACAAAATAGTCGAGGATAAAACATTTCTCTATAAATGTAATTACTTGGTGTACTCACCTGGAAGTGGTTTATGAGGAGGCAACTTTGGATTACTGCTTGGAGTATGAACACTGCATATCTTAATGAAACCAGCCATTAACATGATCAAGGCAATTCCCATAAGCAACACTGCCCACCAATAAGCCTAAAAACATAAAAAATTATTGGGGGTGTGGGGGGAGAGCTGACACACATGCACAAGAGCTAGAGTTCATTGAATAGAGCTCTCCTTTGCTATTTTTAAATGTCATCTAAGTGGTGTTTCAGACCACCTTTTTGAAGACTAGTATTTTAAAAGAAAAACATCCCCAAAGTTCTTACACAAAAAAACCCCCAAATACTTCAGATTCATTCTATTATCAGAAGGATATTTTACAGGAAATACTTTACAACAGAGCTGTATAAGCTTAAAACAATCAACAGCTTACACAAAACTGACTACGCAGCTCTATAATGGTGTTTCATTGTAGTTGTCCTCCCAGTCTATTACTAGGAAAGTCATCTAGTGCAATAAGAAATGCTAGAGAGTGATATATTTAGGTCCTTAAAAGAAATTGAAGCATTCAAATATGAAGAGTCAAAATGGGAAAACCCAGTAAATTAAAAATATGAACATTCATGCCATAACAGACAGTGGAGGCAATAAAGGTATTAATGCAAAATATTTATGTGGTTTATTAGTTTTCATTCCCTTCCATTTGTCTTATTTTGCTGCACTCAAGGTGCTTATAGAGAAGCAAGGACAGATTAGACTTCGAAGAATGTTGAAGCACTATATGAAGCACAGCAGCGCTTACCAACTGTGAATACTGATTAATGAGAAAATTTTGTATTAGACTGGTAAGATAAAATACTCACCACAATCCATTCTGCAATATTTTCATATAGCTCTGGATTAAAAATTGCTTTCTTTAATCTAGCTAGAGGGCCATCAGCATCTACTAGACGACACCTCATAAATACATCACAGTAGCCTTTGAAATCATTACAAGGAGATCCAGGTTGCAAAGTAACAGTTTTACGATCAAAGTGTTTTTCCCACTGGATAGAGCCTGTACTTGCACAAGTAGTTGGGTCCACTGAAAAGTGAATACAAATTAGATTAATCAAACCATTATTGTAGTAAAACATACATGCATGAAAACCTTGGTGTTCAATTGTTCAAAATGCTTTTGAAAAATTTCAAGTTTTTACTAATCTCAAAAAAACCCCAAATATACTGCTTAATTCCTACAAAATACAACGTGATATCTATCTGAAACTAAGTATGAACACAACTGCAGTACACTCTTAACAACTGAAAGTACAAAAACCATGTGAAGATTCCTCAGATACTTGTTATATTTATGCTTACAATTCAGACAAATCTTACTTTTTCTCATACAGCAGACATGACACAATTCTCTATCATCCTTGCCATCCGAACTAGCACATGTACATTCCTCCAAGCCATACTTCTCACAGATAGAGCCAGCACATTGCTGTTTAAGACAAAAGCACAAGAACACAAAAATCAATTTCACTTTAAACCACACTGACATTAGGAAAGATATTAATTTTTAATAGCTGAAAGGATAATTTTGCTTCTAAAGATGCTTATCAACAAAAATAATAGCTTGAATTTCTTCTGAAGTTCATAAAACAAAACATTTATTGAAGTTATTCAATTGCAGTGTTTAGGCTTATTTGATAATTTTTTTAGAGGTGATTTATCCTATTTTTTTTAACACTGTATCTTCTTTTAGGGCCTCAGAGCAACCCACAAAACATTCACAGCACTATAATTCACACCAAAACAAGATTACTCAAAACCATGGTTCGGAAAATAAATCAAAAGCATGTCTTCAAAAATATTTTCTCTCAGAAAATAATAAAGAAATAATGGCAGGAAAGAACCTGTATTTAATTCAGCGTACTTATAATCTTGTTTCAAAATCAACTACATAAAGACAATTCCTCTATCTTTCAGATGACTCTAAATTAGCTGAAAAATTATTACACGAGCAATTTGATTAAAAACCTGGACTGTGGAACACACAAGTTACAGCTCTTTAAGAAGATGACTTTTGCTTGTTTCTCCTTCAAAGTGAACATAGATCAATTTATAAGAGACTTCCCATCAGTATTTCATAGCAACTGCCATGGACTCTTTAACTGAGGAAGTTTATGACAGTTCAGAGTAATTCTATATGCCTACACATCTGTGTTACATGCACATGGGGGGAGGAACTGTATATTTTCATTAAACCAAATTCAACATTTATCGACAGCATATCTAAATTTCTAAGGCAACAACATTACTTGACTAAGACAGGAAAAATTAAAAGATGGAACTAGCAAGTTAAACACTCATTACAAAAAACTTTAAATGGAACTTCCTCAAATATTAAAGCTAGCTTGATATTTGTTACCCGTTTCTTCACATTTGGTGTACCTTCACAGTTATTTTGATTGAAATCAATAAATCAAACATTTTTATTGAAAAAGATTAATCTTATGCTCTTCTCCATCAAGTATGGAAACCATATAATTTCATCATACAGTGCCTTGCAATAAACAACTGCAGTTGCATACGATTGTAAAAAAACATACCCCTTTTATGCAAACTTGTGTGTTCCTGTTGCAAACTGTGAAATTTTTTTTAGCCTCAGATGCTGGACAGAGAGCACTGACACCATTACACATTCCTTCTTTTGCACAGTCAGAATCATTTCGACACTTATCAGTCTTCAGTTTGAAATTGCACTGTGCAGTACAGCAGGGGCCTTGACTAGGACTAGAAATCAACAGATAACATGGATGTAAAGAAAAAGCATGAACAATTCCAGAAGAACAATTAATTCTGAAACCTACTCAAACACTCAACATATTTCTGATTTGTGCTAAGTAAAATGTGAATTGAAAATAATTTTTTCCATCCCTTAAATGTATTAAAAAGTTGACCTGGTTTAGACTTAATAACAATTTTCTCTTAATCTTTGGCTAAGAGTCTAACCAGATGTTAGATTTATGTCTGCCTCTAGAGAGGAACAAAAGCTCACGCCTTTCATGGAAAAAGTTCACTTAAGTTTTTACCTCATCTGAAAACTTAACATGTATCCTAAGTCACAGAATTAAAAGGCAGAAGTTGACTTACTTCACTGTAAGTCTTACAATCTTTAAAAATTTCTCTTATAAATTACTGTGTACACACCACTGCTAAGATACAAGGTGACTTGAAAATAGTTTAACTTATGAAACAAGCATTAAAAACATAAATTAATCAGTCAGCTGTATCTTTCAGTCATCTCCCAGGTAGGCCATGCTGTAGAAATGGCACTAGGATAGGATCCAATTTCATAATATCCTCCGTTATCCTTTGGGTAATTAATACTTTCCTGTACCTATTGTAAAAAACTGCATCCTGGTTATGTTTTTCCAAACTGTACAGTTTTTGCAGGACTTTGCACAACACATTTCCGATAAAGATAACAAAATTTCAACACATATTTGTCTGCACTGAGGACTATGTTAGCACTGATGCAATCCAGTGCCATATTATGTGAGAACTTGCTAGAGAACAGTCATCTAAGGGAAAGCAAGCTACAATTAGCTCAAAGAATTGCATAGTGTAATTGTTCTTATGACCTTCTCACTCACTGTATAAGGCTTTCTAATAAAATAAATATTTTAAGAATAATACAGTAAACAGATTTAGATTCTAAAATACCAATTATAGCTACCGATAAGTCCCAGAAATTAAAGTGTACTGTAACAGATATGCACAATACCTGCATTGTTTGCCTGGTCTTAACTTGCATTTTTTATCTTCCAATTGGTTTGCGTCATAACAGCAGTCATCTTTACACTGGTCACTGTAGCCACAATCACACTGTTCTCCTTGTTCAACTAGTCCATTTCCACAGATGGGTTGGCCAGACTCTGAAAAATGCCAATATATTTATGTACAAAGCAGTACAAAGAATATGCAAGTAGACTCATAAATGTTAGCATTGACTTGCAACAGCATCCAGTTAATTGTGACTGAAAATGCATGATCAAGATGACTCGAACCCTAGTTCTGAAGTCCAACTTGCATTATTTGCTTGCCACCCAGCTTAGTCATTCCTACAATTCATAGGATTTTAAGCCTCTGAGTAAAAGGTTTCTGCTGATAGCAGTGGGAGTTTCTTGTGTGGATAGGAAATCAGTGATAAGAGAAATTTTTCTGCTAAGCCTCTAACAGAGCAGCATCTTTTCTTGCACTGCTTATCCTTTAACAGTCTGAAAACCTTAAGGCAAAACCTGATGGCACTGGGGTGACCTAGTACTTACTACGACCCTAAAACCCAAACCTACTTGCTGCACAACCTCACAAAATTTATGAGAGCTCACACATTACAGACTCCAGAAAGAAAATTCACGCCAATTCTTTATTTCTTGTTTTTAATGTTTTAATAGAATTTCCTCTTTATTAATTTGTGCTCCTTACCTCTTGTCCTTTCACTGGGAATGACTGAAAACAGACTGGTCATGTTTTCTTTACACCCTCCCATAAGGCATTTATGAAGACAGACAAACTCTGCCCCCCCCTCAGAATTCTCTTTTCCAGACTGAACAGTCTCAGCTTTCACAGCCTCTTCTCATTATATCAGATGGTCCAATCCCTTCATAATCTTTGTGGCCCTTTGCTGGACTCACTCCAGTATATCCATGTCTTTCCTGTACTGGGGAGCCCAGAACTTGATACTGTACTCCAGATCTCAAATTCAGTTCTTTATTTACAGAATCTTTCAGTAAACTAAAATAAAAAACTGAGTAAGATTAAAAAAGGAAAATAAAAATTAGTAAAATAAATTTCTAATTAAGTATAATAGTAATAGCTTAGCCATTCTGCTTTCAGGATGACTAAATACATACCAACAAAACAATTATTCCTCTTTTTCTCAAGAACTTGGCTGATATTTCGAATGCTACAGATAGAGAACTTGTTGTTGTTAAGTTTGTCCCCAGATGTAGCTCTTGCATACATAATGTAATTGCCATTTTCTTTCTGCCCCAAGTTCTTGGACTCTCCTGGAGTGCACTCCATTCCAGAATCATGCTGCAAAACAAATATTTTAAAACTATTTCTATCACGACAGCTTCTCTCATTTCTTGCTATCTTCTTATACACGTGCAAAAGCAGCCTGATTTGGTAACTGTAACAGAATGAGACTAAAAGGCTCATAAAAACAAAACACTATCTTATGTGGTAAGGTTTCTGAGGAATACAAAAAGCATACAGAAAACAAAGGTTTGTTTGGCATTTTTTGTTTGGTTTGTTGCTTGCGTTGTTTGTTTTGTTTGTTTGTTTCCAGAAAACAGGAGCAAGTATCTAATTTCTTAAGTTTTAGCTTATTTGCATTATTAGTAATGTATACCCCAAGTGCATCTCCTGGAATGAATACCAACTCAAAAAAGTTGCCATCTCCTAACAAGAGTGGCTTTAGGATCACAGTAAGTATTCTGTGGAATAAAAGCAGGAGGAGTTAATTGAAACAGTAGCCCATTGTTTTTGTTTTGAAGGAGGTATGAAGAGATCTTCAGAACAGAGCAGAAGTCTTTTCTCTCAGCCAGCGACTAGATCTATACAATATCCAGCGTGGTGAATGAAATGCATTACAGGTTACCAGTGATTAGCAGACTGGCAACATACTAAGATGTTAAGTGGAAGAGAAATTCCAATGCTGTTTTGATGTATCCAAGTTTCCAGAAATACAACCTGTATCTCCAAAAGAAGTAGGTAAATTTTAAAATTTTCAACATAATTGTGAGAACTATATCACTTATTATAGTTTGGTAGAACCAAACGTACTTTCACATATTTCCCTGAATCAAATGCAACTTAGGGAAAAGAACCATCATCCAGGCTGATGCAAAAGATGTTTCTTTCACTCAGTAGGACCAGTTTTCCAGTTTCACGTGCTTATATTTTCAGTTATACTTGGAAGGCTTGTTACCACTCAGAGCAGTGGTATTGGGGATCTTCTTTAGGCACAAGAAGAAAGCATTCACATATGAACATCTGTTTTGGAAGAACTCTATCTTCCTGTCATACCTTTATTTAATTTTATTTCCAAGAGTAGAAAGCCTATATACTTAAGTTTAAAAATAAAAAATGCAAACCAGAAAACTTTGTTCTTACCTCCAGCAAAACCAAAAGCCTCATGCTTTAAGCTTGCCACAAATAAATCATATCCCTAAATGTCTGGGAGACAATTTTGCTCTCAAATATTGTTCTTGGCATCTTAATCCTCTCCACAATTTTCTTAAGTAAACTTGCAAGTATGAATAATTGAACATAAAAAAAGAGCCAGTTCTCTCTTCACTTGTTGAATAAAATGTCATCTTAATCAATTTTGCAATGATTCTTCCTCCTCTCTAGGATAAACTAAAATACATTTAAAAGATGTGTGACTGTAGTCTTCAATAGAAAACACGGAAGTTTCTAAGGAATGATAATCACCAGTGTTGTCAAATATTCATAAAAGGGGTTTAGTTCAGCAATCTGTTTCTATTTGTATACTATGTGCATGCACACATGCACATGCAGTCATGATCGTATTTTCCTCATTTATAAGTAGTAAAAACTTCATTCTCAAATCACACACTTTGAAATGGCTCAAAGTGAGTTAACAGATTAATAGTAATACTCAAATTAATAGTAATACTCACAGGGGAACCAAAGTTATGCCCAACCTCATGAGCAAAAGTGATGTGAGAAACCTTGGGAGGAACATGAGAGCCATAGTTCTGAACAGTGATGATTCCAGTGTTCAAAGATTTCTTCTTGCCATCAGAATATAGTTTGCTCTTTTCACATATTCCACCAGAGCTCCCTGTATTTATACAAAAGTGCAACAGTTAGTCACTTAAGAAAAGACATCCTGTGTTACTTTTTTAGTGACATTTAGAACAAGAAACAGCTTGCCTCCTCAGTTAATGCTTATAGACTAAGAATTCATCTATGTAATTAGTATTAGCCCAACTTGCATTTGCTCAAAAAGTAGATCATACTTATTCACACTAATGCTCTCAGCAGTGAATGGATCCATTCACACAGGAAATCAGCTGGTTTAGAATAACTGTTAAGTAAAAGCTATTCTAGGCTTTCACTGCATGGACAAGCCCTTATTTCATCATACCTGTAGTATTAGCAGGGTGCAACGCCCAATACAAGTAGACTCTATCTACATCCCACTGGGATTTCATCACAGGAGATCCTCTCTCATAGCAAGAGCATCTATATAAAATGCTTAAGATTTGCTGACAGTATTGAGCTAAAGAGACTCGTTTTTCCACTGTACAAACTAAGGCTGAAAATGCTTTCAATGTGTGGGTTAATCAGACCCATATTTAGAAGGTCAACCATCAAGTGCACCACACTGTTTGGAAAAGTCTCAAAATTGTGAAACTTTAATTTCACTGAATTTTTTCATAACTTGAGTTTGTACTTCGAGGCATTATCAATGTTCTAAAATTCAGCTTTTCTATTTCTAACATAAATGGTGTCTAAAAAACACTCTAAAGTAGTTTTCTTGCTTTCCGAAGTAAAAATTTGTTCTAGGGAAATATCGCATTTAACCTGTATCAGTATGTGCATTAAGGATGAAAATCTCTCAAAGCAACTTTGTTTTTCTCAATTAAATTTACTTTTGGAAGCAATGTTGATGGAATGCACATGCCAGTTCATCTTGTGCTTGCTCGATACTCCAGTAATACTTATTTATGCATTTTAATCTCCTAAAATCAAAGTCTGAGACTGTCATACCACAACAGTTTTCCACTTGGCTCTAGTGCTCTACAACCAACATGTGCTTTTAGAGGAAAGTACAGCAGTAAACAAAGTTATTATGTATAGCTACATCTCATAAACTGTTTAATGTTTCTTCCACAATTATTCAAATTCTGTTAATGCTCTTCATAATGTTCTCATAAAAGTATCCGGTCTCTTGCAAAGTCCCGTAGAACCTGTTGTTAATTAGACTGATTCCTTATTATATAGAAATCACTTAAGAAATAAACAAGTGAAGACTGTTACTTCCATATTTCTGATTTTGATTTCTGTGAAAGTTTCCCCAATTTGGAATTTGTAATAAAGAATTTGTATTTACTCAAATTTAAAGACTAACAACTTTCAAATACATAAGTTTATAAAACTAATATATCCTATAAAAATAATACATCCAGGACATACTTCATACTTGCATCAAGAGACATAATTCAGACTCAAAATACACAACTAGATTGAAACTAATGAGCAGTAGTTCAAGAAGAGTCACATAATAGCATCTTCCAGAACAGGAGCTCATTGATTTTACTTTATTTTAAAAAAAATTGTAATAATAAAAAAATAATTGCTTCCAATACTACATAGAAAACGTAAGGATTCTGAATTGTAGTTCTACTACAAAATCCAAACTGCATAGTTTACATATAGCAGCAATACTTGTTTCTTTTGTCACTTCACTGGTCACTCATACCTGTCATCGATAAAGAGTCATCCATATAATACCACTTTTGTCTAACAAAAGAAGTAAGTTGTTCTTCATGGTTCACATCTTGCTCATCAAAAAGACAGCAAGACTAATTGAAGTGACGTGATATGCTGTTTATATTTTTTTTAAAGATCGTGAAAAGTTGGTTATTAGATTTTTGTCTATATGCCATCAATTTAAATGACAGTTTCCACCTTTCTACACAAACTGAAGGTTTGTATATAATTACCTGAAGGGGCTCCAACCCAAGCCAGGCCAAGGACTCCATCATCAAAATCACGGTCTGTAAACACATAGGCCAAGCAATAATCATCATGATTCTGTTCCGAGTTCAGTTCCAGAAACTTCTCCACACCAATGTTAGGAAATCTGAAAGGATTGGAAGAGTCCTTCTCATCTACAGTTGTATTAATCTGTAAGTAAATTGAAACAAACTGTAAGAGATGATTCATTTTCACTTGACTTCTAAATAATAGGCTTACTAACAGGCTTACTGTTGTCAGTATCTTGTTACGTTAAATAGTTAAAGCTGTTGCTAAAGATATATAGGCCTTGACAAGTTACCACCCCAGTATTTGGAAAACCTAGTTCTGTAATAAAGAACTGCATTTCTGTAGTAAATCCCAACTCTCGTTTCTTTCTTTTTTCCTTTCCATCTTTATCCTCTGAAATTACCACTTTTAGAAGGAACTTTTAACCTGGATAGCCATTATCTATTTTAGTATTAAAGTTCTTGGAGAGCAATACAGTTTATTTGCCACACAGTCAACACTGCTGAAACGTAAGTTGATTCCTATAAAAACTGACTACAGCTTAATAACAGAAGTGGAGTGCTTTTGACAATAAGCACTAAAACCAACAAAATAAATGGGTTAGGGAACCATTTACTACACAGACACTCGTGTTATGAAATTCCCACCAATAAATGGCTAAAAGTGAACAGCAACAGGACTTTTGAAAAATACAGCCTCCAACCTATGAGTGAAGCTGAAAGTACTCCCGATACAACTTACTCTGATTCGTTTCACCATGAAGCTGATGTTACGGATTCCCGAGAAATCTGTTGACTGGTAAATTGTGTCAATTGCTTTAACATGGCTGGATATCTGTCAAAAATGAAAGTATCTACAGATCAAAGATCTATGCACTATGCTATAGCTAATCTTAAACAGCAACAACTGCAAGGTCTATACTTTTACATGTAAGATATTATGCCATACGAACTCTAACAGGCCTTTTTAATCAAATGCAGATAGGAAATAATGGAAATTAATCACTACATAACCCAGTACCTGCATTGCCACCATGCCAAATAACAGCATTTTCACTACAATGAAAAATGTATTCAAAGCACCGTNACAAAGTATTTTGTTGCTTCCTTTTTTCCCCACATAATTCAACTATTCAGATACCTATTTGTGACACTCACTCAATTCATTACTATAAGATACCACTACAGTGAAAAATGTATTCAAAGCACCGTATTGCTTTTTAAAAAAAAAACAAAAAAACCCAAAAAATACTACAGCAGAGTCTTTTCATTTCTGTTAGAAAAAAAATTGACCATCTACCTTTTCCAAGAGCACACAGAATTGTTAACTCACTCAAAAGCTGATTTTGAAGGTGTCTTCAGAGCTTTGGAAAATACTACTCAAATTGAATTGCGTATGTACAACACTACAGGAACAGTTGTCAGTGTCATTAGCTCACAGTATTTTGAGCTAAAATTTCAAATGGAAGGCTATGCAAGTGTTAATACAGAGGCTTGGCAGGCTGTGAATAGAATAGAACTCTTCAGGAATTATTATTTTTCTGAGTAAGAATTGAGAAAAGTCAGACCGCAAGTCTTGCTCAGAGGTGCTAAACAAACCACAGCTGCCATTATTAACTAAAGGAAGCAAAGTGCCCAGGACTTGTGTCACAGATACGTAGTATAGTTTTAGTGAAATTAAAAAAGCTGTTTCAATACTGTCAAGATCACTGTAATGAACAAAACAAGACATTTTAAAGTAAATAAGCAATAATATACACAATTAAATTACATGAAATTTATCACAAGTACAAATAAAGTAAAAGCAAATTGTTTAAAACAAAAGGACTGGAAATACCTGTGCAATTACAGCTTCCCTTGTTCCATAATGCTTGTAGAACAAATGATCAGTCTGAATATACAGCTGACATGTATTTTTTTCAGCCTGAGCAGCACGCTTCTTTCTTAAAAGCTGTGGACCATTGTTCTTAGGCTCTTCAAAAGGTTTCTACACATACACAAGAAATAAATATATTAATTTTGTAGATCCACATGCTGCAGTAGATTACCTATCAATAGCAATGGATTTTTCTAAACATACTCCACTAATACAAACAAATTTTCATTCTTTTTCTGTAATACACACACAGTTTCATGAATCTTGAATTAGACTAAGCATATTATATACATTTTTCAAGTATGCCACCTATTTTAATGATTTCTCAGTCAAACACTTCTGTGCATTTCATTTTATATTACAAAAGCCAGTCAACATCAAACAGATTTTTTTCATTCACGTGATCTTTAGAATTTTTCTTTTTAATAATCCTTTTCTAAGATGATAAAACAGTTTGTACATTAGGAAAAGAAAAGCACTTAAATGCATCCTCCCTAACACAGGTTATTTCACATTATAATAACCTTAGCTATCTCGGCCAAGAGAAATACCTAAGCACTTCAGCACGGAAAAAATGGTACACTAAACACCAAGTTAAAATAATCCTCATTAGTCAGAGCAGTATCTGCTAACACATTTGCC
This sequence comes from Aegotheles bennettii, assembly GCA_013398125.1. Classification (NCBI taxonomy): domain Eukaryota; kingdom Metazoa; phylum Chordata; class Aves; order Caprimulgiformes; family Aegothelidae; genus Aegotheles; species Aegotheles bennettii. The sequence continues at coordinate 347,017 of VZRW01002940.1, forward strand.
TTATGGCATTCACTGGTTGATGGCCCACTCTCTTCATGAAGTTTCATAACTACATTTTTGGGAAAGCATGTTACTATTGCCAACATTGACTTGTGTAATACTGGTGATAATTTCTGGAGTCACAATGTAAACAAAGTTGCTGATGCTATTTAACAAACCATATTGTGTAGTTTTGTTGGTATATACTTAACTGACACCATTAAATGATGCCAAAACTTGAAACAGCTTAGAACATAGCTAACACTAAGAGAAACTGAGTAATTTACTGTTGGAAAGTGTTGAAAAAAACCCCTTATTTCCTGACAAGTGGTACAAACCTGAAAATGAAAAAATTGCAATACTTTAAATGGCTACACAAGTCCCTTCCATAGACCACTTACTTACTATTACAGGCAATCTGCAGCGTGCTATAACCCCTTCAATCTTTCAATATTTCTAGTAAGACCCTCCTACTCCCAGAATGGAGGGATGATGAATGACCAAAAGTAAGAGAAACATACAAGAAATAGGAAGTTATTAAACTAATTTCTAATCAACATAATCCATTAGCCTGTATTGTACCTCTGTCGTTGGTTCTTCTATACCAGTCATCTGGTACTTCTGCATTCTTTCAAATACTGAATGATCTGCACAACCTCCTTGTGGTCCATATTTATGTGGATATTCTAAAAAGAGGAAGACCAGGCTGAGTTTTCAAGTGCAAGTGCAAAATATGGCTGTATCACTACAACATATTTAGTTTGTATCCAATACTGCTCATGTGGTTTGAGGGAAGCATTCTAAGATTCAAGCTTTATCCAGCTTTTTAAAATTAAATATTTCTATTAAGATACATTTAGTTTTACAAACAGAACAAAACTAATAATTGCTTCTTAACATTGTTTTCTTATAGACAGCAAAAGAAAATATGATGAGCAATGTCTAGCATAAGAACGAGAGCTATTATTTACACATCTGTACCTATTAGCTTGAACTAACAGCAGCCTTAAAAATGAACTCACAACTGAAAATTGTTAGAGATCAGGTATACTAAAGACTGCTTGGATAAGAGGGGTTTTTTATTCTAGTTGGTAAACTAAAACTAAAAAACCTTGATAACATTCTTAGAGGATTCTATTACTTTATTCATCTTCCATGGAATTTTGAAAATTTTTATTTATCAAAATATAATCAAAATATATTTATAATTTATAAAGCCTAAGAGCTGACGCTGAGGGCCTAATGTCCAAATTATATTAATTTCAGGGGATTTTACCCTTGACTACCTCTAATCTGGTTCTGTGGAGTCAAAGTCTGCTGGCAGTTCGCATGCAGTAGATGTACTCTTGGAGCATGCACTCTAGTACAGTTTCATCTGACAGTCACCTTTAATTGCCTTTGGTTCTCATACCTGTTTCCTGCAGTCATACCGTATGATACTGCTAGACTATTTCAAAATACAGGTCCAACTTACTTCAGACTATACCCTATCTATACCCTATAATAGTAAGCTCTAAACTTCATATTTCAATTAGTAGAAGCCAGGGGAAAATTAAATACCAAACAGTAATAATAAACATAAATAAATAATTAATATTCTGGGCATACAGCTAAAGTCGAGTTCTGAAAAAACAGAACCATTTAATATGAGTCTATGCTCCAAAATACTCAAAGACTGGATTCAGTGGACCCACTGATAAGCTTAAAAGGACTGATCAAGAAATAAGAGTCTTCCAAACGTCATTTTTTTCAATCACATATATTTACACGTATTTAAAGAGGTCATATCTAACACTAGTATTTTTAAAACTAGTTAATGACAAATGAGGCTATTTTAAACATAGTTAACATTTTTTTTTCAAGTTGGGTCCTTTTCCAGGTACAATGTATTTTACTGCAATTGTAACCTTTGCTTAGTGGGAAAGAACCAGATTTAATAAACAGACTTCTTGGCAAAGAAAGTTTCAATCTAAGAGTAACTGAAAGATTATAGTTGGTGTAAACAGTTATTCATTATCTCACTAGCAAATTAATTTTATCTACTGTAAAGGTATCCAAGTACAGTATTGTATTCCAAAATGTATTTCCAATCTGAATTTTAGAGAAGCTGCTCCAATATACCCAACATCACCTTTTCCTTGGTCAACTTTATGCCTACTCTGTTTTGACTACTGTTTGCCAATGATATTATTAGCAAACTGTTGATATTGTGTTGGAGGTAATTTATAATTTATTGGGATTCTAATAAGGTTGTTTCTTTAAATTAAAAAGAAAAACTTTTTGAGAAGTAACTACAAGGAATGTGCAGTACTTCACAATTCTAGACTTCCGAAGGAACTGGTATTTCCCGTTTTACTATTTTACAGAAATGTTTGTGAGTTACAGTTATTAGTATCTTCTAAGTTTATTTAACAATTTTCTGCATAATAGTTTCCCACATGTAAGATTTTTAACACCACACAAATACTATTTTTGAACTATTTTGCTGCCTCACCACATTTCCCCCAATAGGTTAAGTGCTAGCACAGTGTCAGAAGAATGAAGAGACAGAAAAAGAGAAAAAAAAATGCTCTTACTATAAGCTACCTCACACAATTTGATTAGCAATGTAGTGGGAACATTGGCTTTGCTATAAGCAATATTAAACAAAAAGCACTGCTTGCTCGCTGTTGAGGTCATCTATATTTTTTGGGATCCCGTTTACTATCACTAGTTTTGAGTTAAGAGCAAAGGATTATAGATATAGTCCTTCCCTTCTCTATCTTCACTATTCTTTTCTCTCTCACCATAGTATTAAAAAAATAATTCTACTGTATTTAATCTAAAATGAGTACCCACTAGCCAATTTCACATCACGACCACTCATCTCTGCGATAAAAGCACATTACACAAGGGCAGGAGTAATGGACAATACTGCCTCACCATCAGCATACTTCATCTACATAAAACCATTGTAACTATAAAGCAACTCCTGCAGGTGGTAACTGCAGGAATCCGTAGAAATTAACTGGAAACATGAGTGCACAGCGTATTTCGCAACACACTTCTATTCATACTCTGTGGCTTTATGACAATTGACAGAACAGTACTAGAAATAAATGCTTTCAGTGTATCGCACAAAATGAGCAATCTTTCCTCTGTATCTTGTTTCCCAAAAGGTTAGGAAACCCTTTAAATACATTTTTAATACTGACTACCTGCAATTCAAACAAATATTTTCCACTTCGTAAGTAATATTGTACTAAGAAACACTTTAAAAGCACAACAATTAAAATGATATAGAATTGAACAAAGAACAGTCTGCAACATCAATTGCCAAGGTTTTGCATGTGCTAGAAAAGATGAATCCCCCATGGGCAGATTTGAATTCACCCTGCTAAACACAGGAGGCAGGTAATAGAGGATAGTTCACTTTGGAACCATGTCTAGCTTGCAGAGAAAGCTGCCTATCAAGCTTTCTTTGATAAATGCTGCATTACCCCCAAACCATGAAGGCACTGTTCCCTCTAAATCTTTTGAGACTTCCTATTTCCATCACCCCCTCCAGCAGTTCCATTTCTGGAGCCAAGAGCTACGTGGTGTCAGGTGACTTGGATGGTTTCAACCCACATTACAGAAGTCTGGTCCATGGTCTTGTAATGTTTTTAGAAATTTTGAGAAGTACAGCCTTCTGCCAGCTCTTCAGGATCTAGAGCTTCTTGGCCTATCCCTACCACAATCCTGTGAACTGATCAAGAGAAAGCACAGGCCTTTACCATGAAATGAGTGCTTAGAGTGAATGCAGAGTTGACGAAAAACTAGAAGCCTACTTTCCACTATAAAAGAAGAGTTTAATTACAGAATCAATTCTCTTAACTGAATAAAATCCTCAGGCAAAACAAGTATTTTATTTTTCTTTTCCCGTATTGTCCAGTTTCCCATTTTCCACGTCCTGACACAATGCTAAAAAAGTAAACAATAGCAGTAGTAACAATAAACCTAAAAAAGCAACAAAAAATGCCTTGTCACTTCATACTCTGAAAGCAGTATCTTATTCTAACTAGATGGCAGATCATTGTTAATAATATATACAACTACAGATGCTCAAAATAAGAATATGTATTCCCTTAAAAAAGGCACTACCTACCATAAAGAGATTCCTGATCACATGAATTTTCTTCCACTTGTCAGTAAATATTTTACAAATAAAAATCTTATTAACTTGTATTAAATTACAAAATATTTTACTTTCTGTTCTCAGCTGTATAGCTCTTTCAAGACCATAAAGACAATTAAATGACCACGCTAATTTTCCTGAAGGTCTGAACAGGATTTTCCTGTCTACTGTTGATCTGAGGAAATACCGATTTTCTGTTTCACAGTATCAACTCAGGGATACATTTGACACATATGATTTTAAAGTAAATATGGCTCCAATTATATCCTAATCATTAAATAAAAGTTTCCTAAATATTTTAATGAAAATAACAATTGGTATCTTTCCAGCACTAAATAATAAAATAGTTCAACTTGTGTTTCAAGTCATGAACAGAAAGCTGACTTCCACTGGTCACCACATCCACTGTAACAAACAAAAGCTGCCTTATAAAGTTGACAATATAATCCCCATGTATAAAAAATCTTTTGTTTAACTACTGAGTAAGAACTCATTGAGATGCTAATCATATGTTGCATTGTGATTTCTGGAAAAGTACAAAAAAGCATATTGTTTCAAAAGGATGAAACATGGGTGACCAAAAATATCCCAAATTAAAGAAAAGACAACTTCTTCCCCAGTCTCTCCTGAGTTAGAAATGTATTTTTGTTGCTTTTGTCCTGTGCAAGATACTACCAGTTTGATTCTATTTCACAAGAATTAGCTTTAGATTAGAGCAGTAACAACAGATTGGAATGCTTCTTTTTATTTTTTATTTTTTAAAGCTACTGTAAAGCTTAGCTTTTTTTAGTTGCTGTTTGGTTTGGGGTTTTTTTTGTTGGTTTGGTTTTTTTTTTTGAGCTGCACTTCAATGCAGAAATAGCTCTCATGAAAGGCAAAAAAAAAATTTAGCCTCAAAAGCACTATTCAGAAAGTGACAGAAACAGTTGCTTACTTCAGATATTTCAGACCACAGAAGTCCTACAGGCATCTAGGATACCAATGAAAAAAGTTAAACTATACAATCAGAATGCATGCACATCAGACTCTGCATTGACAGCAACCAACAGGAGTGGCACATTTTCAAGTAGTGCTGCTTAGACTTAGCTCCAGGATGGGCTATTTCCAACCATGCTGAGCAAGCAGCAATGTTCACTCACTCGGTGATTTGGAAGCCATACTGTACTGTTGCTTTAATGTGGCTCCCTGGAATAGATTTAGACAATCCCCTCTGATAATCTGATTTTGTTTCTAACTGATGGTTTTGATGCACTAGATTCAAGAGGAAAAACATTGTAAGCCAACATACCATCACCTGAATAATTAAAAAAATAACACATCCTGTTCCCATTCACTTTAATAAGACCAATTAATATAAACCAATTTCATCATCAGCTTTTTCCAGCTCTCAACTGATCCATTTACTCCAACAGAGATCACTTCTACAAAAGAGCAATGCCAACTTTCATAAAATCAAACTACCTGCTTCTTTAAGGTACAGGTCTATTTCTGTCATTAGTTGGTAACAGTGAAGAGAGTATTTTTAGTTACCCACTATTTGCAGCATAAGGAACTGGGACATGAGAATCTTTCTGCTTGTCTCACCCCTCGGAAACTGGGTGAATCACTTTACTGCCTTATGTCCCTTTACTTTCCTCTTCCCCTTTTCTATCATAAGCTTAATAAAACCTTCTGTAAAGCAGACAGTGACTTATTTACAGAAAGTACCATGGAAGTGGCAGTCCAGTATTCCCACTATCAATCCGTGAATTGAACTGTATGGCGAGACATACCAAAGAACTTAGAAGTACGTGCAAATTATTCCCAGAAATGTTATTATAAAAGACACATCTTCTCACTTCACACCAGGCTTTTGTGATTTTTATTTGTTGTTTTTTTCTTTAACTTTCCCCCACTTCTCTTCTGTTACAGCAGCAACTCTGTAATACTCCAACAGCAGCTGGCAAGGCAGACTGCCCTTGCAGACTTTCAACTGCAATGCTCTGTAGAGCTGAAAGTTAAACCCATGCTGCAACTTCTCCTTGAGAAATGAAAAGTGGTACATGGAACACTATCCTATACAGTTACTTTATTCTCAAATATGGGTCTGGTAAGCACTAGGAAGATACACAGTCAGGAAACAAGTGTAGCTCACAACGTACATAAAATTCAGTAACTACATTCATTCAGAAGCTCTTTAAAATGAAACAACTTCTATTTGATTTTGGGTTAGTAATCATATTTACAGAATGGGGTTAAGAGGAAGGACAAACATATCTGCTAGCTCACAGCAATTTTAACATACTCAAAAGACAGCATACATACTGCCAATGAATGTAAAATACAGCTGTATTCCAGAAGCTATATTCAATTAGAAAAAGTAAACAAAATTTACTGAGTTTTTAGCAGAAAGATCATTTCTCTTCACTGCATTCATGAAAGAGAGGAAACCAGAGACAGTAGTACGGAATAATCCTATGTTTTTCACTGGCTCAAAGCACAGACAAAATGATAATTTATAAAGACACATCACAACCAGAGATTTTCCTCATCTACCTTCTGATTTTTGACAATTCTGTTCATAATACTTTCTCATTATGGCACACTTTGAAAATTATTTATACATATATCATCATGTAAGTGGTTCAAGTAACTTCTAGTGATGTAACCTAAGAATCTCCCTCCAATCTTAAATGAGATTTCAAACTCAAGTCTCCTAGGATTTGCACAATGGCCTGATGGGACAAGTTTTTAAATGAAGTTTAGTTTAAATTGATTTTTAAGCAAGACTGAAGTCCTACATAAAGTTAGCTTGTAACACACAACTTATAAGCTTCATTAAAAAAAAGGTAATCTTAAAGTGACTTTATGCCAACACCTACTTGAAAGGATTGAAACTTGGAACTTGGGGTTCAGCATAAAGTTACTTCAGCATCAGATAAAACTGATTTTTATTACAGTTGAAGACTGACTGTACATAAAAAGGCAGGTAGAGCGTAGGAGAACTCTGATCCATTAGTTCTGAAGTTGTAAAAGTATTCCTTGGTACTTTCTCATCCTTCTGGGCATTCACAACTAAAGCTAGACTTCTGGGGCTATACTCTTCAAATTCAAGTAGTATCCCCCTGTACATTTCCATCAGCTATTGTGTAAAATTGGACATATTGGGTGCCACCACATCTTCTAAAGAGTTTTCTGAAGGCATCTGTGATCTATGCATGCAGGGAAGCTTTTACTTCCTGTAAGTAATATCTTCACTGGATTTAGGTAAATGCTTAGTCACTTGAACTTTGTTTGCATATCACAGGGAAGACCAGTCAGTATAGAGCATTTTAAGAATGCATTTAGACATGTATCCATTGAGTAGAAAATACGCTGCTTATACACTTAAACCCAACTGGATTTCCTAAAATAGCAGAATAAAGACGACTCACTTTGGTTTGCCATAGATTTCTTTCACACTATAACCATAAATTAATCACTTCAGAACAGCATGAGTCACACACTTATACGCAAGCCAAAGTCTCAGTTGATGCTTACAAATGGCTTACAGTTTTTGACATTTAATAAAGAAAAATTATTTCATCTGTAGCACAAAATGGAAGTACTCACTGATATCATCTTCATGATAAATGACAGAGTGGAATGGTAGCGTTTTGTCCTTAATATATCTCTCTGCTGGCTCAATATAAAAAGTCCCACTGTGAGTTTGGATGAATCCTTCAAATTTTCCATTAATAACAGACCCATGGCTAAAACTTCCTTGCTCACCTGTTAAGTGAAAAAGTGCATTAGTTTTTTTTTTATACCTTTGTGAAAGCTTTTAGTCCTGTGCAAACTTCAAGCAAACTCTCTACCCCAGGTGCTAAAGCATGATACTTGCAAAATTATCCTGATTGTGCACCAGTTCCAAGCTACTAAAACCCTATATGAATTCTACAGTAATAAGATTCTGAATAACAGCAGTAAGACATTCTTTCAGAAAGTTTGTGTCTGAATTTTTAAGGCTAAAATTATTCAACAGTACGACATACAGTTATTCCAAAATCATAGTTACTAAGTTCAATAGCTTCCTGAACAGGTGAATAAATGTTTAAAAAGCATATAATGAAGAATTCAATGCCATATTTTAAAGTTGTCCCATATACAGCATGTAATCCTACATCCAAGTCCTGTCCTTATACAGCTGTTCATACAATTTAAAAAAAATTAAATCAGAGTGCACACTGAACTTCAAAAGCTTCCAAAGAAACATTTTCCTATATTCAAGACATCCATTTTTCTCTTCAACCATAAGCCCCTTCAAACTGTAACTAGGTTTATGTGCGAGACCAAGCGAATTTGTATTTGAAACAGTTGCAATATGGAAAAGTACAACTGTCAAAGTTTAATCGACATCTACAACGTGTAGCATCCCCAGCAAGACTTCTCCATAAAAAGGATGAAAGATTACTAAAGAAGCATTTATATACTCCTCCATTGAGGGTTCAGAATCATACTACCAAATCATTAGAACTGTACTCATTCTTATCATTAACCAGCACTAATATCCAATTAACAATTATCAAGAATTTTATAAAACTCATACCTAGTACTGGAATTTGGAAAAAATATCTTGAAGATATGCCATAAAACTTAGGGAGAACACTAAAAAGTAGGCTTTGTAGAACATTATTTTTAAGACATTCGTAAGTGATCCGAGATTTACTTCAGACTATATTCTATCAGAATGTGCATTTATACCCTGAACTTGTAAGTCATGTATCTTTGGAAATTTCAGATTAGTTGGAAGTACTCTGAAAGGAACAAAGTACTTGGAAGGACTCTTGATCTGAATGAAAAATCAAGAACCAACAGCAAAACGGTTTATTTACTCAACTTCAACTTTGCTCATGATATTCATGACAAGTACAAAGTTGGGTAGAATGAGACAGATGATACAGAAGATTAAAAGAAAACATAAAGTAAGTCTAGTGAGTAGGTTCATGTGGATCCTTTAATGTCATTCTTCAGCAACAAGGAAAGAATCAAAAGCTTTTCTGAAATAATTTCATAAAATAAGAAAAAAATGCAACAAAAGACCCCCCCCCACCTTAAAAGCCCTCTGACCTACTTAAATTAACTGGTAAATTGGTCTACCAAGATGCATATGAAGTGCTAAGTGTATATACTGCTTTTCACAGTTTAAAACAGTAACTTCAAGACTGTAGGACACTACTAACAGATCTTTAGGAAGCAGTTAGATTCCTTTCAGAACCAAACAGACTATATAAAGATGGATAGATTAAGTCTTAATCCTTCTCCTTTTCATCTGCTTTTAATTCCTTATTTCTCCTTCCTTCTTAATTAATTTTATATTTTGTACTTACTGAAATCATATATATTATCCTTTATGATAGTAGCTCTATATTCCTTAAATTCCTTTAAACTAAGAACAGTACCTGATTTTTAATGCAGACAGCTTTTTCCTATTTTTTTTAAAGGCACCAGACTTCTATGAAGAGTATGTTCACAAACAGAGTTGAACTTCAAGTTCTATGGATATGAAAATTATTAGGTAAACTACTCATTCGTTAAGTGCGGTTGTAGATGAGAACAAAAGCAGATGGAGTTTAAATGAATTTAGATGCATTATTAAAGATTAATAATGAAGATAACCTAACCATAGATACTCATTTTCTGCATGAACTACTAAAAAAAATCTGCTTAAAATGAGTGCACGTTAATCCATTTTAAAGTGTTATACTTACCATAGATGTGTCCAGTGTAAATATGGGAGGTATCATAATCAATTACTTGGTTTGATATTTCTACTTTAAAGTCATCACTAAAAAGAGACGTATCTCTCTTCATTCGAAGGTTGAACTGTCTAGAGTAAATAAAATGAGGTGGTAAATTGACTTTGAGCTTCAATTACAAGAGCACTAAGCACTCCTAATCAACATTTCCATGCAAACAATTTGCAGACCCTGTAAAATTTAACTATAGAAAATGTTTATACTGTACAAGAATTAGACCATAGCCTGGAAGGATTTCTTTAAGCAAGGCTATTTAGATGCTTTTGATACAATTACTTAAACTTAAAAGGTTTAAGCCAGAAAATAAGGTTAGACCTAAATGCATGAATCTAAAATGCGACTTTGACCATACATTTGTTCCCGTTCCTCCAGAAGACACAGATGTAGTCTAAGGGAAAAATGCACCTATTTTATCTCACAGCACTGTGAAGCAGAAGATCTATCAGCTTATTTTACTTTCACTGCCAACATTTAAGTAATGTAAATGAACAGAGGTGAGCTAATTATTGCTTCAACTGAAACTCAAAAAACAAAGCAACAACTTTTAATAAAAATAATCTGGTAGAATTACGTGCACAACTATGTAAACAACTACTCGTTGAATCATTTCGTTCAATTTGCAACACTATATTCTTTGATACAAATCCTACTTCTAATCTTTATATAAAACATATTGCATTTTCTGTGCACAAAACCAGAAGTTTGGTTCAGTTGAGTCAAGCAGCATAACTGAAGTGTTATAAAATGCCTGACATTATATGAATTCATACCTGTGATAACCTTTAGCTTGCTTCAGAATTTCATTTGGTATTCTCTGAAATTTTGTATAAACACACTGTGCAACTACAGATCAGTGAAGTTGTTCAAACTTCAGTCATTCCAATTTTACTCTTGATTTTCTTCCTATATTTTTCTCTTTCTGCACAATCATGAAATTGAAGGAATGTTATAGTTATTTGTTTTGTTACACAAAAAGTAACTTTGAAAAGTTGACTATCACATCTGTGTAGGTCTTCATCTAGAAAAACGTGACCAGTCTCAGTATACACAGTACACTAATGACTTTCCACAGTGAAAGCTAGTTTCCATTTGTGCTAACAGAAAAATACCCAACACAACTGTAAAGTTGATCCGATATAATTACTTTTTAGTATAGCTGAAGCATATACAAAATATATCTTCAGTCCTCATCTGCACATTAAATAATATGACACTATAGTTACAAATATTTTGAAACAACCGTACATTAAGATGCAAAATTCAAGATAAAAAGCCATGCCTGCACTTAAAACCTGGTAAGGGCTGTAGTGACTCATGTTGACTGTTCTGTAATGTGAACGGTATTTCACAATCACGCTATCTTAATTTATATTGTTGCCACAGTGTTATGAAAGCTTCAAAGTGAGTATTCTCCCCCGGTGATGTGTTATAAGTACCTAATACCAGGTTAATGAAATTCTGAGATGTGGCTGGTAGAGGGGGAAGATTAAACTTCAGCAATTCCCTGTGACTCTTGGCTTAGTGCCACACCAACCAGGACTTATAGTTTCAGTATGGATGTATTTTATGAGGGCAGATTCTCCTGTTAAAAACAAAGAAACAGTTCACTACAGATGCACCTTAATTTCTGAGTAAAACTGGTATCAGGGATAGAGCATAAGAACTGTTGTGGTCCAGCTAGTTTCATTTGCCTTTTCCAGCAGGGAATGGCAGTAAATATTAGGACAGATTTTCTGTTGTTTCCTGGCTACAGAAGACAGCCATTTCATCAGAAGCCAACTCAAAACAGAAGATTATAATTTCAGTACTCATAAGTAGCAGCTGCTTAGTATCTCTATTAAGTTAAAGAGATGCAAGTTGGACAGCTGTATGCCAATAAACCACTACACTTAGTCAATGTCTTAATTATTTGGTGTAAGGCCATTCAAAAAAATCAGATTTAAGTTTTCAGAATCTCAGACCTCCAAATTGATTGAATGTCTAAGTACCATCACTTCTATTTAAATAAAACAGCACTTTAAGAGCCCATGGGCTAAATCTAAACAGTTTAAGTATTTTGCAAAAGCTTTATTTACAACCCTAGCACAAAGTAACTGGATTATTTGATAGAAAGGTTTTATTGTTGTCCTTCTCAGTGATGACATACATCCCTTAGAAATAGTTACTCACAATAAACTAGCTGCAACTACAAAAAGACATCCTATTTATACAGTTTTTCAAAATACTACACACCTTTCAAAAGCTACTAAACGGACTGTATGAAGCAAAAAAAAGTAATTCGCTTGACCCTTCCTAATTCATGTTTATAGAAAAATTAAAATATTTTGTAAGAACATACTCAGATCAATTAACAGGAATTTGTGGACTAAATTTACAGCCTGACAACTACTCTCTCTTTGGCAGGAAGTGTTAGATGTGTCACACAAAACTGCTCAAATCCTAAATTATGGACTGGTTTGACCTTATAGTAAGTTTCCATTCAGCCTCACTTAATGATGGATTCGTGCCTCAGAGAAAAGGGATTTAGAATCAATTCCACATATAAACACCAACACTTTCATGCGTAATAGTAGCCGTTATCAAAATCTTGATAAACCTGTTTGTCTAATGTCTGATGTGACCAAAATCCTCGAAGTAGGAGAGGAAATCTTTTTAGACATCATAATCATAATTACAGTTAATATTTTTATATGATAAGGATTTTCAGCCCACCTTATTAATAAAGATAGAGCTCTATTTTACAGAAGAGTATTATGGGATCTTTACCAATGACAAGATGAACTTGCTTAAAGGGACTGAAATGTGGACTGCTCCCAGAAAGAAAAGTCTCACTCTCCCTCCACCAGCCCATCATGCTGATTTTTTTTTCCTCCAAGTAATTTTGAGCTGGATCAGTTCCCAGACCCTATTCCTTGTATGGTTTTAAGGCTACTAGTGCTAACACCAAGATGATAATGGGAATGCAGTCAGGCCTGTTCCTCTCTGCAGTAGTACACACTTTGGTAAGCCTACATTAACCATCAGACTGCAGATTAAGAACAGCAGCGTTTGACTGAAACTAAACTTCACTGTCTGCAGCCTTCCTGGAAATTTAATTTAAAACTGGAAAGGTTTACAATATGAGGAGCCTCCCAAACATTCTACTCTGCAGTCTTGTTTATTGGAACAATTTAATAACAAAGACTAGCCTGTGAAGCTGCAGCAGAGACAGCAGCAACATAACCTCTCTCTAAATAAGAAAATTTCCTGGACTAAAAATCACACCTGAAAATGTGGTTTTAAGGACAGGACTTCAAATTCAGGATTTGGGTTACAGTTCTACAGAAGTTACAAACATAACCCTAATGCTAATCTTTTTGGGAGCATGCACTAATATTCAGTCATTACACCATACACCCCCAGTAGCAACACTTCATTCCCTGAAGAAATGACAAGCTGGCACAGAAGCACAATGCTTACTTGTAAAACAATATTCCTAACACAGATCCAGAAAACCTGTTTTTACCTTTGCTCTGTCAAACTTTCTATGTTTCTACATAGAGTTAGTAATTACTTACCAAGTTCTAATTACTTAAATTGTTAACTGAAATAATTAGAAAAGCAAGGGCATTACATTTTCCCAAAATATATTGACAGTTGTGCTGCAAAGGAGGGAGTCAGAGAAATAAAGATTCAGACACAAATATTGTAACTCCCTGGTTTTCCACAGTTATACAAAAGGCAGGCAATTCTAAAGTACAAAAATATCTTCATAAGCAAAACCTACAAATTACACTTCAGTTGCTCACACTGAATATTTAACTTTAGTACTGGATCTTACAATCACATGTTGAATGCAAGGCAAAGCAAGTTCTGCAAGAGAAGTTATGCTTTCCCCATGTCAAATAATTGCTAAATCCCACAACAGCACAGAAAACAGGTGACACATTATACACAAAGTGGAACACTTTTTTGGTCTGTTTTGTAGTTTCAAATGCTATTTGAAATTTTATTTTTCCACACTTAAATCTCTTCAGGCAGTTTGGCATATCTTTTGCAAAAAAATATGCCAAACCTCGATTATAAAATCAGGATCCACTACCATCCTGTTGCCAACATGATTCCATTGTTTAAGCTCAAAGTGCTCCACCACCAGAACTTTGAATGAATGATTACAAACAATAATTTCAGACTTACACTGGACATCAGAGGAAATACGTCATAGAAACTCTAAGCACTGCATTTTAGTTTATTCTAGGCTAATAACATTAGCCTCATGACAATATTTCACCATTTACATTTCACTATATAATTAAAACACATATTAATAAAATGTTTAAAACAAATACCTTTTAAAATATCACTAACCTTCCATGAGCATGAAAATCTAGATGCAAGAACTGATCTTCATGTGACACTGCTCTTTTGGCACGCTGGTGTTTTTGGTGTAACAAATCCACATCATAAGACAATCCTTCATAATGTCTAATGTACTTATTTAGAGGATTTCCATACTGTCCTGAAAAGAGAAAAAAAGTAAGGTTTGACACGTTCGGGAAACTACTAAGGTTACATTCATGCTACCTGGTATGGCAGATCTGTGGTGCAAAACAGTTGATGTTTCCCACATTCTGTACATTTTAGGTTTCTTTTTTCTCCCTTGTTGTCAAGGTTTAACGTTGGGCTGGCAATTAAATGAATAACCCCTCTTCCATGCTAGAAAGGGATGAGAATAAGGGAGAGAGACTTATGGGTTGGAAACTAAACTACACAGCCTTAATGAAACAGTAATGATGAAAAAGAAAATAATGAACTATATACAAAACCAATATTGTGTTTCAACCCCCCCCGCCCCAATAATGCTCATGTCACCACCGAGGCTGTAGGGCAGTCCCTGGGAACATCCTGGACTGCGGTCAGCGGCAGACAGGAACGGGATTCAGGAACACACAGATTGAGATCAAAGGAAAAAGAACAGACGGAGTCCTCCCAGGATCCCAGCCGTGGACAAAAAAAGCTTGACTCTAGTGATCCATCAAGCTTTATACTGAGTATGACGTGGGGATGGAATACTTGGTTTTTGCCAATTTTGGGTCACCCTTCTGGTCTGCTCCTCCCCACAGGAGGGTCTCAGGTGGTCACACACCTTTTCCTCCCTTTACTTTCCAGCACACAAGTTCAGCAGAACCAAGCAGTGAACTTGGTTTCTGTAAAAAGAAGTATAAACAAGAGCCTTTATGTATACCATTCTCCAGCAGTAACTATAAACATCGAGCATTATCAGTCCTAGAAGCAGACACTGACTGAAAAACATGTTAATTTCAGAAAGTGCAGTTACTTAGATATTAAGTATTCTTCTATACACTTTATGCAACAAACATACAATCAATCATTTTCTCTTGTAACTTCATAGAACCAACTGTTTCCAAAGAACACATCAACTATTCATTACAGAAACTACTTTGTGTATCAAATCAAAGGTAAGCACCATCTCTTACAGCATCGTTATGCAAAAAGTCAAGTTTTCTTTTAAGCAGCCTGTGACAGCAACACATTGCCAAATACATTTGTAGAAGGAATGTTTCAGCACTGTCAATGTTCAGTAAAAATTTCCATATAAGTTCCTTCCCACGTGACCCCTCTGATAAACCAAATTCTGAAGCTTTAGAAGGTGTTTCAATGAACTGTACCTTTTTTTTGTTGAAATAACTTGGCCCTATCTTTTTAGTTCACCAAGATGCAACGTGACAATACGATCCCAAATTGAGCGCAGTAAACGTATCATCATTTTTACGAGCTGTAACACATCACCTTTCACAAAAAGGACACAAATTCAGCTGTCAACCACTTCATTTGTGAAGAGACAGACATGAAGTAAAACCTGAATTATCTATTAAAAGCTGTAGTATACAAACACAATCTTATCTACACTAACAATATGAAATCAGAATACAGAACATGCAAGTTGCTGGTTTTCCAGCTCCAGGTTGAGTCTGTAATCTTCAAACATATCCTCATGAAGAATGTAAGATTTGTTTCCATATCACAGGAACTCCATTTCATAGTACTTAAGATTCTGAAGGTTGGGCAACCACAGTCAGTACTGTAACTATGCACCAGTTGCTGCTTCAAGAATGCATAAACTTCTTTCTTTCTTCATTTTCTGTTCTGTTTTGTTACTTTTTTTCACCTATGCTGTTCTTACTTAATTGTGTATGCAAGTGTTTACTCCAGTGTTCCTGGTTCCTCACCTAGCTTCAAATCCTTCCCCCCTTAACCTCTTCCTTAAGGAAGGGAACAGATTTTTTCATTTATGCTCAATTTTTCAAAAACCTGACTTGGGTTATCACCTTTTTTTCCCTGAAGAAATAGCAAAGTGCCGCATTTGAGAGATCAACTAGAAAGTCAAATCTCCAGTTTTCCCCAGAATTCTTAGTTTTACAAGGAAAAGCAGGATCTCATAATCAGTTTAACCTCAGACTAACCTAAATGTGAGAATTGTCAGAGATCTCATGCAACATTTTTCTTCAGATATCTCTACTGATAAGGTCCGGGAAAGCCCAATGAGACAAGTGTATACCGAGGCTTTACCTCCATAGTGTTGCATTTTCACAAAGAAAAAATATGTTAAGGTACTAAAAATACAATTTTTAAAGCAAAAATACAAATTTACCTTTCCCTGTATTGTCATGAGGTCTTCTTTAAATTAATACTACAGATTTCTTGGTGCCTCTGTTTCTTTTCAAGGGATTAGAATGCTTGATCACCAATAAGCTTAATGAACAACACAAAACATCACTAAGTAAGTTAATACTTCCAATTGCATCGCTTGCATTTAGCAGCAGTGTACACAAGATGATACTGCCATACCTTTTTAAAATTCAGGTAATGATATACTGCAGATAAACCACATTCAAATTTCTTCACAGTACTGTAGGCTTCTGCAAATGTTGACTCTTCATCATTGACTGCAAATACAGCCCAATAACAAAACTTCATTCTAATTTCCTCTCAAAACACAAGTCCATTCCCACATTTATAAAATGTGTCATTTAAGCAAGTCTGCATGAATTCTAATCCAAAAAAGACACAGGACGAATCTATAGTTTCAGTAACCAGCATGAGTAATTTTGAGGTTGAAGGATGTTGTCCCTGTTCTATGTTTCTCTAATGACTTCCAACATAATCCCACAAAATGAAGCAGAAGCACCTCCTATGCCCCAAGAACTTCTGTAAACCAAACAAGATTAGCCCGAGTCCACCTGTCATATCACACTGATGCACAGTATACATTAGCCTGACTACAGGTACATGTTCTCCAAGTCCAGGTATATGATACAAAAGTGTCAACATTGAAGAAAACAAGCTTCAAAATTAACTGATATGAGCTAAAACTGAAAACGAAACTAAATCTAGAATATGATACTCATAACCCCAAAAACCTTATCAAGACTAAGGAGTTAGTACACTGCAGAATGTGCAAACTTCTGTGCTCCATAATACTAAGACTATTTAACAAGTTACATTATCTTCAATTTTTCTGTGGCAAAAGCCTTCTAGTAGTGTACTCCTTAAATTGTTATAGGCCATTTTTTCCCCCAGTATTGCAAGGTACTCCCTGAACAGTTTCAGACACTTGGAAAAAAAGTTTGAGAGCATGGCAACTTACTGAAGACGCAATAATCCTTTGCATCTCACTCGGGCCTCATGACCATGTGGAAAACTCACAGACTAACTGGGTCACAAAGAATAGTTTTTATGTGCTAACTGCTGTGATAAGACAGTGAAAGACTATTGATATTAAAAAGCTTGTAATGGTCCTCTCTGCTAACCAAAAGTAGAAAGGGTTTTAAGCAAAAACCCTTTTTCTTAACCAAAATGTATCCACTTTGTGATCACGCAGAGAGACAATGCTATTTCTTTTCCCTTTCTCTGAAACCTAAACTCCTGATGTTTTAAGTAGTCTCATAGTGAACACTTAACACAAACACTCTTGCTGCACCGAAGCACCTGTACGTCAGCTAGAGTATGTGCTACTTCATAGCTTTTTTAGAAAGGGACCTCAGACAGGTTGAAATCAAGGCTTCAAAATGAACATATATTTTCACTTCCAGATGCATCTATAATGTTAACATTGTGTATCAGTTGTAGATTGTGAACACTATTGCAATCTCCTTCTAAGAAAACCAGCTACATATCCAAAGTTATCTCCTTCCTAGAGGTAGCTTAATAAGTAACTCAACCTTGGTAACACAAGAATTTAACAGGATCCCGCAGCAAAAGTTTGTTAAAGTGGAAGGAAGGCTTCACCAAGGTGCATAAGGCAGGTACAACTGCTAGCTTCAGTTACTGTAATTAAAAGATTCTGCACCAAAAAGGAAGAAGCCTATCACAGAATCTGAGTAGCACACCCCAAGAAATCGTTACAACAGCACTCACACAGACCTCAACCCATGACAAACTACTGTTGTTAGTTTGTTGTCATTGAAAATACTAGTATTTTTTTTAATAGAGACTGTAAGACAAAGCTCTTTTCATATAAGATTAGGAAGCCTGCAGTAAGGAACACTGAGCCATGAGCATCTAGATATAGTTTAAGCGAGATGCTCTACAAATTTCACATATCATGTTGACCTCAACCAAACATAAAGACAGCATGATGCCATTGTAGGCAACCAAATGGAATAAGCCAACGTTACACTTCATCTAAACACTAAGATAGCAGACAGGAATCCTTCAGGATACACTTATCTGCAAGAGTGACAGTGGGATGGCTTTTGAACCTGACAGGATAGTTCTCTAAAGCCTTGCTAAACCAGATGTGGCATTTCCTGTGACAAAACCCCTCCAGGAATCATGTTTTACTCTCATGGGCTTAGAATTAAACACCAAGAAGGACCTGAAACATAACTAGGCAAAACATTTAGGTAAATGTCTCAAGGTGACAGTCCCTGTGAAAGATTTTTGTGAAAGATTTTTGCATATGAACGTCTACAGCTCTTCAGCATTCCTAGAGAGTTGTATGGAAAGTACCTACAGATGTCGTTCTGAACAGACAGAAATCCCACTGGACAGGAAGGGAGTTTGAGGCATACATTTTCACCTTCTTACTAAGCTTATGCAAAGGGGTGAAATGTATCACCGTAGGATTTTATCTGTAAGCCTCCTGGTACACCTTGAGCAGCGATATATAGCAATTGTGAGGTGGCCCATGCCAACTGATTTGCTGCTCAGCTCATTCGTCATGGTTATTTTCCCAGAGGAGACTATCAAGACTTTCCCTCGGTCTAGACAAAACTTTCCCAGTCTGTGGGAGTGAAGCAGTACCTGCAGCAGAGGAAATGAGCTCGGGAACACTTAAACCAAGTGGATATACAGAAGTCCACGGGATCGGATGGGATGCATCCGAGAGTGCTGAGGGAGCTTGCTGATGCCTTTTTGAGGATTTCTATCACCTTGTTGAAAGGTTATGGTGATGGAGGGACATTTCTGACAACTGAAAGACAAATGTCACCCCTGTCTTCAAGGAGGAGGAGCCTGGAGATCTACAGGCTGGTCAGACTAACCTCAGTATCAGGGAAGATTATGGAGAAAATCCTTACAAGACTAACCTCAGTATCTGGGAAGATTATGGAGGAAATCCTCACAGAAGCTAATTTCATGCACATAAAAAGGAATGGTAAACAGCATTGAAAGTTTACCACTGTAAACATAAACATGTACTTTCTCTTCTGGTCAAGTTAAGTTTTTGGTGAAAAATATGTAATCAAAAAGACAAGTCAGGATCATTTCCCTTCAGAGAAAACTCACATTTAGGTCACAGTCAGATAGTACAGGACCACCAGTGTAAGTAGTACACAGATGTCCACTTTTTTTTTTCCACCCTCTTCCTCCACACCCCGTGCAGGTCCCAGCTCTTCATCTCCACTGGGTTTGAGTCTGCACAATAAACCAATGGAAATTACACATCTGGCAGGAAATTATTAATTGCTTTTGTTTACATTGGCAGGTTGAATTGGCCCCTCATGTCATCAAACACAAGCAGTAAATGAGGAGAGGTGAGAATGCATGGCCAGGACAGGACCACCAGAGAGCAGTAACTCAATACAGTAGCTCTGCCACACTCTATAACTGAACCTTCAAATCCTTCTAAAAGCAAAAAAATAAACTGCAGTCTTAGGCTTTTTGGCAATGGTATTTCAAAGTTACTATCTAAACACCTGATTTTATTTACTTTTAATTACCATGGGCATTTCTGAAGCAACCATCTCACAGCTGCCTTTACCAAACACTGTCGGGTATTGGGGAAAATGCCAAGATTAACTGCTTTTTCTTAAAGAATTGTTAAGATTCTAGAAGCTAAGATACACTTACTTAAAAAGGTAATGGCTTTTGCTTTTCACACAATTGAAACTGTATTCAAACTGACCTACTGGATCACTTGGTTTATGAAGGTCACATTTACTCAGTGGTAACAAGAACTAAAAAAAAGACTTCTAAGACAGTCCTAAAAGTGATCTAATACCAAAACGTTATCAAGCACATGTCTCAGGGTGTTACACAAAATTGCTGATAACTTGTCTGTTTTAACTATGCACCATACAGGTAGTTATAAAGCGCATAATACAGACATTGCAGAACCCTTCATTAGTGCAGTAACACCAGTGACTGCATTTCACTGCACCCCTTTTACATAATTTTAAGAACAATATAAACTACAAAAGAAAATAACTTTTTAAATCAAAACGAAGATTTCATTTAGGCATTATATCACTCTAATTCTTCTCCTCAAACCATTTAAGTTACGTTGCATCTTAATATTTTAAAACATTGATTTTGTAATACTCAAGTGTGAACTAGACACAACTGGTTCTGTTAATTTATACCTTTACATCTAGTAGTCTTTAGACTATTACAATAGAGTATAAACATGGTAGACAGGCATAAAGCCTTGTTAATTCTGAAAGAAGAGTTCAACAAACTCAGGCATCTTGTAAAAATATTCCAATCTTAGACTCAACATGCAGAAGAACATTTTCTTAAAAGTGCAGATCAATGAATTTTTAAAATTATTGCTATTTCATACCCATATGGCTTAAAGCTAGACAACTTTACAGATAAGTATAACTTAGCTTCAAGATTTGTGTAAAGTTAATGAGCACAAGATGCACTGTACACAAAAGAAACAGGTAAAATGCTGTCTTTTTTTCAGTTATTTCCATTTTGCACTGCTCTCTGTAACACTGTAGAGAATCATGATCTTGCCTGTTTTCACACAGATATTAATGTCTGCCTAGAAGAAAAGCATGCAAATGAAGAACTCTTTTTCAGTAAATAAAAACATTTACAGTACTTAAGAAACTGAAGAAAACGTGAACACTGTTAAAATAGAAAATTCTAATATTAAAAAGTAATTTTAATTCCACATAGAGCTATGGTAAATCTTTCACAATTACGTTGAGACCTTTACCAAGAAAGTTTCATAGGATATTTTGAAGATGTGTATCAGCCATAATTTCCAGATTTCTGTGAAGTGTTACTAAGCTTTCTTTAAAGATTTACCTGTACTGCTAAACACTGAAAGACACAAGCTTCTGTAACCTGCCAGCGAGGTGTGCTTCCTAGTGCCAAAAGTGTTGAAGGGGCCCATTCTTCTCAAAGAAAAATAAATAACATGAATTTCCAAAATAAAATACACTTCATGAACTTGCTTCTGTACATCTGGAGGACTGCACTTTGCATGCTTACTGTGGTTTTAACTTGAGGCACATTTGCCTGCCTAGCCTTAAACAGTTGAACCAATCCTCACAACTGGTTAATTAATCACTTTGAATGAATTCTGTGCCAGCACAGTTTATTTCAGAAAACAAAGAGGCCTTGAGGAGTATGCCAATAATTAAGTCTGAAATATCTTGATAGTTTGCAAGAATTTATGAGGGAAAAGTCACCAGCAGAGTCTTCTGTGTGTACCACTCCTAATAACGGGATGACTTCTGACCATGCACATCAGCTTGTTTTTCACTCACAGCCTACCCACAAGGGCAGCCCACTGAAGCTTTCATACACTTCGATGTTACTTTTATGAGGACACGTAAAACACCAGGATTACGGGCTAGACTTTTTGTTAACAAACCTCCGTACTGACGCCCACAGATGCAGAGCGCAGATAAACCGGAGAAGCGCCAGGCGGAACAGGGAAGTCAGTCCTTATCGCCTGCTCCACCCATCCTGCTCCCGCTGCACCCTCCCGAGCCCACCTTCTCCAGCCTCTGCTCTGGGAAAGAGCTGAAATCCCTTCCCTAACGTGACCTGACCGACGAAGCACTACAGGAGCAGTAACTACCCGAGCACCTTCCGAACGCTGAGGAACAACTCCCCAGAGGAGCCGCTACACTCACACGAACCGGGAGCGCGTTCTCCCCTGGCCTGGGGGAGAGCGGGACCCCCCGTGAGGCCACGCTCACCCGGCACGAAACACCCGGGCTCCCCTTGTACTTCCCCAAGCTGAACTTTCCGCTCCCCCGTGCTTCCTGGTGTCGGGGACTGGGAAGCGGCGGCGCGGAAGGCGAGGTCCGGGCACCGCCCCGCCGCCCCCCCCACCACCAACAGCCGCCCGGCCCGCGGGCGGGGCACGGGGCGGGGGGAGGCGACCGGGAAGCGGCTCCCGGGACCGTGAGCGAAGTCCCGAGGGGCTGAGGCGGAGCCGAGAGCCGGGCAGGGGAAGGCACGGCTGGGCGCGGTGGGGGAGCGGGGCCGAGGAAGAAAGGAGGGGAGAGCAGCTGGCTCGGCCGCAAGCCGCGGGAAAGGGGCGG
>VZRW01002940.1:372762-432463 GCA_013398125.1 Aegotheles bennettii
GGGCCGCCGGCGCCGTCGGGGCGAACGCGGCGTTGCGGGTGGTGCTGAACGCGCCCCAGGGCCTCCTGGTGCAGCGCTGGAAGTTTGTGGTGGTGACGGCGCGGAGGTGGCTCCGCCGCTGAGCACGAAGCTCGCCCGGGAGCTCGGGACACGGGTACCGGCTGGCAGCGCATCGCCGGCACGGTTCGGCGTGTGCGGGCTCGCTCCCTTGCACCTAAAACAGGAGTCAAAACCTAGATGGTGCCTCATTAAACCCAGCGATGTGCGGTTCGCAGGTGCGTGCAGGTTTCGAGTAGGTAAATGTTACTACACTGAAAACATAGGCTGTATTTGGGGAAAATAGGTTAGTTTTGTATAAGAAAATGTACATAGAATTGTACAAAATACAGATTTATACAAGTAACTGAGGTACAAGTAATAGGGATACATCTGTACATAGATTGTATTTAAGTTAGTGAGTAAATCGGGTTGTGATGGAGTGCAGCTTTGAGACCTGGAAGTCCTTGTGCTCTGATAGACATTGTGGATACAGACTTCCTGTTCTCTTGAAATAATTCTTTTTAAATTTTAGGCAATTAAAATGTACAGAATAATGTAACTATTAATATTTATATGCAAAAGGAATATCTGTTAGAGCTGTGAGGTTGCATGCGTTGCAAAACAAGGAGGGGGTACTTCTCAAGAAATGCTGGCAATCCAACCCTGGAAGACTGGTGAGCTGATAGAATAGTGTCAGAGGATAGGAAAGCTTTAGGAGAAAAATTCTGATGTTGTGGTATCAAGGGGATGAAATTTCAAGTTGTAGGAGTAGAAGGTTGTTCACAGGTGTAACAGGTGACACAGGAAAAGATCTAAATGGAAATAATATTATAAGAAGAAAATTGTTGAGAGGAAGGTAACTTTCCAGAAATGTAACGATTTTTTTTGCATTATAGTTTCTGCACATTTTCCTGAGCAGAATATCTCGTACCTCGGGAGGAAAGCTGTGGGTACAGTGAGGTAGATATTTAGCCATTAGTGAAAGCAGCACAGGCAAGTTATGTGGGACCTTAAGGTATTGCCTTATGTAGATTCTGTGAAGGTTGTCTTAGACTTAAGCATTTAACACTCACTTTCTGTGCTCCCTCATTAACATCTAGGGGTGAACGGAGGACCTTGAAGAACTTAACATCCCTTGTCATTCTGTGTGGTGGTGTTTTAAAAGAAATGGCTACTTACAGGGTTTTCCTTTTTAACCTTTCATTTAACGAAAGCATATAAATAAAACAGCACTGTTCTTGTTTGCATTTAGGTTTTTGGAGGTTTTGTTCATCAGCGTTTTTCCTTTGCCTCTTTAAATATATGGTTGCTTCTTCTGCTGTCCTCCATCCAGAATTTTAACTGATATACTGCTTTGCTCAAATATTACGTGGTAAGAATTAAGGTGATACTCAATTTTATAAATAGGTGGCAATCAAAATGCTGCTTGGGAGTGCCCTATAATTTCTTATGATTATAAGAAGGGTTTTCTGTAATTCTGCCTGTTTATATAAACTTAAGCAGAATTTACATGAGTTGAGACAGGCGGTTAAATTGGTGAAACTACCATTATGTGACTTATTTAGGTGCTTGAGGGTTTTCCTGTTAGTTAATTGTATGCTGCCCCTGCTTAAAATTGATGTCCTAATTAATGCCTCTTCAAACTAGCCTTAATTTTCTTCAGTTTATAGTCAAGAACCATGTTGGCATTGTTTGGAGTGGCAAGCTTATTGGTAGCTCATCTGCACATCACTGACAGTAACTAGCTACATACCAAGGCTGAGGATGGACACCCGCATTCTTCTTGCTTCACCTGAACCAAGATGAACACTAGATTGGGTCAGGTAATTACAATTTGGGAACAGGGAAGCAGACCAAAAGATGAAAAAAAGTGAAAGCAGAGCGAGAATACCATAGTATGTGTTAGGTGAAAAGAAGCTGTGTGGTGAGAGGGGGAAAAAACGTGAAGGAGGAGATGAGGAGGGGAAATAAAATTACAACAGAGAATAAGAAAATAAAGAGGTAAGCTTTGGGCTCTCCTCCCTGTATCAGCCACCAACTTTCCTTCTCAGAACTTTGTCCTGACAAGGTTGAGTTTTGGTCATCCTGTATGTAGATATGGTCTCCAATAACTTCAGATAATACAGGGAAGTGCTCAAAGTTGGGAAATGGTAGTTAGGATACTAGTTTTCAAGTTTTCACAGATGCTTCCCTTTGCATGGCCAATTACATGCTTCCAGAATGGGAGTGATAACCTTGAGATCCAATACTATGTATCAACTGTGCTTGTGCAGCAGTGAATGTTAAATTCACATCGCTGTTTGTGACAAGTGGCAACATAATCAATTTGCTTGGAACTAAAATCTGTATTTACTACTAAGTAGTAAGTGGGAAGCCTCAGAGGGTATGTAGACCGTAATCACAGAAACTTTTATGCCTAGAATCTCAGATAAACATTTGGATACATTAAGGAGAACTCACCTTTTCAGGTATTTCATCTCCTCAAAATGCAAGCTTTGAATCCCCCCACTGGAGTCTTGTTTTAAATATGCTAACAGCTTTGCGACCTTCTGTTTGTGTATCTGATTTGCCCTCATTCAAGAGAGTTTTTCTGAAATAGCCTTCACTGAGTAAAGAGAGACTATAGGTAACTTCTTCATTTCCTTAAAGGATTGCAATAGCAGGGAGGCTTAAGATGTACTGTACCTTAGGTAAGTGTGCCATATATTCAAAATATTTCTTTTTAATTGTTATGAAGATCTTGTTCATTAACAGAGCAAGGTTCTTCTCTGTTCCTAGTCATTATTCAGTTTTTATTATGACTTTTGGAGACATTTTTGGTATTCGAGTTAAAGCCTTCATTTAGGGATACAGGTATAAAGACTACTTAAAAATAATTGATTCTTTGAGAGTGCTGCTTCATCTGTGTGTTCTTATCTGTGAGACACTGGTTTGGCAGCGCTTGAGTTTTTAAGGAAATTATGAAAAAGTAGCATCCATTGGGACTGCTCAGATTCCTCTTTGATAGTACCAGGTTTTGGAACTAAATTTGCAGTAAAACTGCTCCCTCTCTTTCATCCACTGCTTTCAAAGGAGTCTGAACATACAACTTTGAGGTGGCAGATTGCGGAAGCTGTACTTTTAGGTGTTACAATTATGGAATCATCGCTTTTCTAGAAAGACATGTTTTTGCATGTATGAGCTTTAATTGCAGGTTAGCCTTTAGGAGATAGAGCTGAGGAGTTCTGCTTAAAGAAGTGCTACAGCAGTGTTCTAAGTAAAAAGAAAACAAAAGCAGTATGATACCAACTTGGAAAAGTAACTGTTGAGCAAAACAGTGTGGTAACCGTTTAGGCTTCTGTGATGGAAATGAGAGAGTATTGAAACAAACACTTCAGAAAGTGCGTACAAGCATGGGTTGTCTGTTCTGTTGTAGAGTAATGCACGGTTCTGTCTTTCAGCTTGTTTAAATCTGAAGACCACTCAGTTTTTCCTCAGATCTGTGGTTCACTATGGAGTTAAACTTGGCAATGCAAAACTTGCTTTTCTAAGTACTTTTTGTGATCTTTGTTAGGTGTAGTCCATGCACCACTTTCTGATGACTTCTGGCATTCCATGAAGTGGTAATCTTGTGTGGGGGTAGCCCTTCTCAGGATGCACTCCATGGCATTCATTGGATGCTAAAAGCTTAATAAGGATGCCATGTAATTCTGCTCTGTGTTTCTTAGCTATGATATGATGTCATGTCACCAAAGAGCTCTGTGAACCTTAACTCATTGCACAGAAATGACACATCTGAAATGACCAGGGAACAAAGAAACAAATTGTTTTGGAACATAAAATAAGCCTAAGGGAAAACAAGCTGTAATACAAATATAAGTAATGTTAATATTGTCTTGAAGTGAGTGTGTATGGAATATCTTGTCATTACAGCTTTTTCTGTAGGAGAATAATACCAGTAACATATTTGACAGCATCTTTAAAAGTTTTTTCTGTCACCTTCCTCTCAACGAATGGAAGGTTTTGGAAGCTGTGTTCCCTATGTGCCTAGTTCTACGAAAATTCCAGTAACTTTTAGAACTGTGCGAATTACCTATTTAGGTGATTGTAACAATTATGTAAGTAAATGTTATGTAACTGTTTATGCTTAGATGTATCCAAACTGAGGTGCAGAGAAGACTTAAACTAAAAAACTTGCAGTTGGAAATGTTTGGGTTTAGGTTCTCATAAAACTGGCTGGTTTTTCAAGGTAGCTGGATGCAGTAGGCTTGATTTGTCAGTCTGCAGTGGCAGTGCCTGCTCTGAGGTCTGGCATTGGCTCTTTACATGTGATCTGCTTTTTCTTGTTGCTGAGCTAAACCTCCGTATGGCCAGAATTTGCACAGATTGCTCAGATGACTTGCTCAGCCTCCAAAGGTGAGTTGCTGGTGAGCTTCTGATGAATGCTCAGCAGAGGCCTTGGCAGCCTTCCTCCCTGCGTCCGTGGGATGAGCTGAGCTTACACATCAGTAGCCCCGTAGCTGTGCGTTTTCCAGAACAGGAAGGCTGCTGAGGGACTGAAGGAAGCCTGGCTGAGGGAGGAGATGTTAAGGTGGCAGCATGTGCTATCAGACTGTTTGCAGGGAGTATTCATTGCTTTTTTGTCAAGGCAGGTTGAAGCTACCCTTACCTCTTCCGGAACACTGAATTCAGGGAAGTTGCATATTTTATTTAGACATGTTTTGATATTATAAATAATACACCATTAGAAATTTGCATGGTCCCTTTCTATATGCATAGTATTTTTGGAAATGTTAGCTTCTGTGCAGGACTATATCACTTAATTCTTTTCTTTAAGCCCTTCTGAAGAATGGGAGAATACAGTGGAAAATATTTAAAATGACTATGTAGTTTTCCAGTTTGTAGTCTAATGCATAGAAACAGTGTAAGTTGTACGAGACAAACTGTTCAGTTTGAAAATTTGTTCACCAATCTTGTCTTTTAATTATAAAGGTGGCTGGCTTAACTGTACCTCACATTGTAGTTGGGTGAGAAAGATTTAGTTTCGCACTCCTGAATGTGGGAAATGAAGAGTAGCCTAGAGCTCGGAAGAGATCAGGGTGAAAGACTGGGAAACTGCAACAGAGGGGTACAAGAAATGGGTGAGAGCTGAGGAAACATGTTTTTCCTAAAATGTAAAATTACTGTAAAATCTAGCAACTAAACATTGAAACCTATTGAGAAAAATTGTTCCTCAAAATAATAGGTTGTTATGGACAATGGCAGCTTTCACTGCTGTTGCTTCCATTGTTTTCTTCTGTTGATTTAAGTGGAGAATGCCTGTCCTTCTGTACGATTTTTCTCTCTCCCTTAATTTTTAAAGGTGTTTGTCTTTCCAGTTTCCTTTGTTGTATGTTTCCTATGGTTTAGGTGCTCACAGTGAAGGTCTGTACGGTCAGGAAATGTCATGTTCCCCCTATATCCTCAAGTCTGCTCCGTTCAGTATTTATGACTGTGTTGGAACCCCATTAGCCCACTTTAAAGGTGTGATCAAGGTCCCAGAAAACATGCCAGCCCTAAAATTATGTTCTGAAGTAATCCATTAACTTTGTTTAGTTTTTAATTAAGCAGTTAATTTTGAGATTTAGCTTGTTAAAATATCTGACTATGAGATTCTGCAGATATGGGTAAAACTACACTTTGGTTCTGCAGTAAAAAAAAACGCTTACCATTATGGCTGTGAGAGAGAATTCAGAGTAACCAATGATACAAATAATACCTCCTTCAATCCAGAAAGTCTGAAACATTAATACGTTTACGCCATGAGTACATGGAGCTAAAATATAGGTAACCCATACAAATATGCTTTACAGGTGCTGTTTGTAGTGTAGGCATACTTCTAGATTCCCAAACGTGGTGCAGAGCAGAAACCCCCAAGCAATGCTGGCTGAGCTGATGTAAATGGTTTTAAATAAATAATAAAAACTAGCTTCAGTCCTAAGAAGCTTTTGGCTCTGGCTGCTGCTGGAGGGGTTGGTTTTAGCAGGTGATGATGAGAGGAACAGGTCAGGGGAGAGGGGAATGGAAGCTTCACCACCAAGTTCTCTGTGTCCCATCTCTGTATGGAGTTAAACCAAACCCTTGAAGTGTTAGCACAGAATGAGAGGCTGGAGGTCGTTTCCTCCTATCTGCAGGAGTCTTGGCTGCCCTGCCCCAGCAGCTGCCGCCACCAGATTCTCTACAGCCTCTTGTCTGTATGCAGGAACTGTGTGAGTTAAGACTCAGTTAAGAGTTATAATGAGGACAAGGGAGTCAAAGGTTTTTCTGAGTCAGGTGAAGTTTTCTTAACTAAGTGTAGCTCCAGTTTCCAGTCTGTTCATCCTGGATGCTTGCAGCGGAGCTAGTGCAGCTAGTGAACTCCTGTGAAGTTGAGGGGGATGCTGGTGAAATGTTTTGGTGGGAGTAGGGAGAGCTATGCAGAGAGCTGCAAGTGAGAGAAAGCACTGTGTGCATGTGGTTTCTCTAAAAATCAAAATGCCTTTTTTTAATGTCACCTAATATAGGTCCTGGGAAGGTTCTTGGTCCCAGTATGGTAATGCTCTTGTAACTTGGTAAGGTAAATGTCATCAGAGGACTTCCATCTAGAAATACCTTATTGATACTTTCTGAATTGTGTTGTTTTGACATTTTAAGTAGAATATATTTTTACTTTCACAGATCAAGCTGCCACCAATGATGGAAATAATAACAGCTGAACAGCTGATGGAATACCTAGGTTAGTAATTACAATAAATGGTTTTCAATTCTGTTTTGTACTTATTAGTAGTAGTACAGGAGGACTGGTTTATTTATTTACTATTTTATCCAACTTTACTTGAATGCATGCTTCAAGGAAACTACCTTAGGTATTCAGTTACTTTTGCTTTTCCTTAACTGCTTTTAGAAATTTTCTGTACTTTCCTAAGTGATTAAACTACTGATGCAGTTGGTAGGGCTTAGTACATAAACATGTTGGTAGATTTAAACTTATTCATGGCTCTTATAATGTTACAGTTGACAGAGTATAGTAAGTCAACTGTGCCATTAATTGTCTGCAGTAACTCTAGTCCTTGGTAGTATAACCCAATTAAAGTAACTGCAAAAATTAATTTAGTCGTCGCAGTGATGGGGGCCTGATTTGCAGGCACTGCTCCATTATCAGATTCAGTGTTTGGCAAAACTTTGCGGCTGTCTCCATCTGACAAGTCTAACTTCAGTATGCCAGAATGATTCAGGTGTTAAAACTGCAGTTTCAATAGTACTTAAGCTATATGTACCACAGTCTTTCCCTTTGTAGCCTAATAAATATGAAACATTTGAGCTTAACAGACTAAGTTTGATTTTTTTCTTAAGCAGGATTAAAAAAAACTTAATGTATTTTTTCTTTTTACTTGTAAATAATGTACCATGTCCTTTTCAAAAGCATATTGCTGAGTCTTTCAGTGGAAGAAAAAAGTTAATTACATCATTTCAAAATAATAAGCCTTAAGAAATATCGTTGCCTGTGTCTAAACATTTCTTCTAATTGTTTTGATAGAATAATACTATCTGAAGTTGCTGCATAATCACAGTTGGCTAAATGTGTGTATTCTTTCTTGAAGGCATATATTAGCTTCTGGAATTATCTTATTACATTGAATAACAAAATGAACTTCTCAAATTATTTAGGTTCCTATTTAGTCAACAGGATTAGCAGTTGCCGATTCTTCTACAGCTTAAAAAAACCTGAAAAAATAGCCCTTCAGCCACTTGGAACAATCTTAACTTAAAAGATGATAAATTAGGAAAACTGTAATGGTATTTTTCTCCAAATGGAAACATTTTTTTTAGGAATAGAACAAGGGAATAAAAACGAAATAAAATCTGAACAATTTGGGAGAGGCAGTTTATGGATGGTAGTCATTAAAAATGTTATAAATCTTGAACCCCAGTGTGCTGATTAACTGATTTATTACCTTTGTGTTGTGGACACAGATGGAATACAAGCTTTTCAGAATTACTGGTGTATGGAAACATATGCCAAAATATTCATAGTATTAGTTGGGTTAAGTTGTTGCATTCTTAAATTGTATTATGCAATTACATATCTTATTGTGAACAGTTTGACCTTTTTATATTTTTAAATTGAGGCACAGAGGGAGGTAAATTTCTGAACCATTAAGAGATTGGTGTGATACCCAAAGAGACTATGAAATGCTGCTTTAGTAACAACATTGGCCATTTGAATTTTATTTCTTAATATGATCTTACTATGTTTTTTATACTCATACTTTACTCCAGAATTGTAATTCAGTTTATAAAACAATATGCTCTCATTAACCTGATAGAAAACTGATTGTGGTACTTCTGATCAGTCAGCTTCAGTCAGAAGCATTCATAGAAATGTTGAAGCTTTGAGTGTGGAATAAACTTAATTTTATTTTTGCCCTTTTTCTTTTGTTTCAGGAGACTATATTCTTGATGCAAAACCTAAAGAGATATCTGAAATTCAGCGTCTAAATTATGAGCAGGTAAGGAGCTGCTCCTAAAATACAATTATTTATGTCTGAAGGCACTAGAACTTCTTCTTACCTGAAGTTTATCATCTTGTTAAAAACCAGAACTGTACAAACCATTGTTTGTAGTTAGTCTTTTTTTTTTCTAGTCTTGATGTAGAGTATTATTTATAAATACTTCTTATTAGTGAAGAAAAACTCAGTATCTGTTAGCACAAGAAATGATATTTTTTTTGTCAGCAATGAGTGTAACAAAATGATTTTGGTTTATTGAGGAATTGTAACATGAAAGTACAGATGGAAATACGTAACAGGGTGGTTGCTCTTTGAAGTCTTCTATTATGTGTCCTTCAGTGTGCTTTGTTCTGTGATCCCTGCTAGACTTTCTCTGAGCATGTAAACTGAGCAAGAAAGAGATCTCTGGTCAAAGTTGTGATGGACAAAAAGAGCTTGATTCCATATTATAAAAGGCAATATTATTTGCACTGACCACTATTTTTATGTCATCATAGAAGTCTTTCTATGTCAAAGATAACACCATTAGTTAAAAAAAATATTGATGTGGTATCTTGGAGTAAATTTTTCTGTGGTAAAAACTGTGTTTTGATTACTTATGGAAAAGTGTTTTGAATTTATTATAGGTGTTAGATTTCAAGCTAGTTCTATTAATAGGTTTTCTTTTGCTCTCATTGTTGAAAAGCAAATTGAGTGTCTTGAGATAGTTGAAATTAGAATGAAGATTGAATGTGGATTATTTTAATCCAAAATAGACTTGTATCAAATTATATTAATCATTTTTGTAATAACAAAATCAGCTATATTTTTTCTGCACAGTTCTGTGCTGCAGAAGATTATAGCTATAGTCAACTTATAGGAGGATGATCCAAAGTGTATACCCAGTTAAAGTACAACCAGTGTGGCTTTCTTGTGCTTGATATATGGGTTTACTACGTAAGTGTCACAGACCTTTTCATTAAATATTTAACTGTACAATTTTAAAGAAACCTCTTCTAGGAATGTTTTAAATATACTTGTAAAGAAACAAATTAGGCAACGGAGTCTTACAAAATTATTACACTTCAGAAGCATTAGAACTAAGTCTTGGTGTTAATCATAATTTTGTGTTTATCTTGTAACATAGTTAATATTCTTTGCCTAAACCAATATATTTTCTTATATAAGAAATTAATTTTTTTGGACAGCTGGATTTGTAATGCTTGATTTTAGTATAATTTCAGCATCATGACAAGATACTCATTTCAGCTGCAACTTTCTTCTTTACCATACTTGAGGGATTTAATTAAGTATTTGAATGAAAGTTGGATTTAAAAAACAAAAACAAACAAACAACAAAACACAAGTTCTAATGTACAAACTTAAGAATAGGTTGCCCAGGGAGGTTGTTGAGTCTCTCTATCCTTGGAAATATTCAGAAGCTGTCTGGACGTGGTCCTGGGCAACTGGCTCTAGGTGGCCCCGCTTGAGAAGCAATCTGTTGTGTTTTTGTTTTTTTTTTTTTCTGCTGTCAGAATATGAGTGATGCAATGGCAATCCTTCATAAGTTACAGACGGGCCTGGATGTTAATGTGAAGTTTACAGGTGTACGAGTATTTGAATACACGCCTGAATGCATAGTATTTGATCTTCTCGATATCCCCTTGTACCATGGATGGTTAGTGGACCCTCAGGTAACATTTTTTTCCCAGTAATTCAAACAGAATGTAAGTTATTCTGAATTGAATTCTATTAGTTATTCTGAATTGTTGGGCAGGGGGAGATGTTTCAGCGTTTTAACTGGAGTCAATAGTAATTATGATGGTAATGGATATTTTTAAAATCTAGTCAGAAAAACTGGATTTTCTTCAGAGAGGAGTAAATATAGACTGTACATGTTTTTTAGTGTGGTAGCTTTGCAGAGACTAGATCTTTAGTCAAGCTAACTTTCAAAACCTTCTGCGATGAATTCATGACCATGTAAATGAGAATTGCTGTGAGGGAGATAGGAAGTTGTTAAATGGGTGTCCCAGTCATTGTTTTTGAAAGCTCGTAGAGAAGACTTGGAAGAAATGCAAGGTTATTTTCCTCCTTTCTTTAATTCTGGTTTACTTGTCACTGCTTTTGAGAACTGAGGATATTAGAACCAATTAGAGAGAACTGCATCTTTAACAAATGTGTAATTTATTTTTAATACTATTTAATAAACAGTAAACTGGGACTGTTTACTTAGGAAGAAATTGGTGAATTTGGCTTGAATCATCTGCCTTAGATTTTTTTTCTTTTCATGCCTTGTTCATGAAAATTGCTGTTCTCTTACCCCCTTGGACTTCCCCCCATCCATCTGAGCCAACAGGTGCCCCTATTCTCTTGGTCTGCTTTAGTAACAGCTTTTGATGTTAAGCATTAACTTAAGGATTTAAAATGGGATCTGAGACCACAAAATATGTAACAGTCTGGGCTAAAACTTTTTTGCCTAGTATTTCTAGGTGGATAAGGTCCTCTCTTTGTTGAAAATCTTACTTTCTTAGGAATAATTGCCATAGATTTACAGTTGTATTCTGTCCTTCGCAAAGCTAAGTTCTGTTTTGTGTGCTGTTAATTCCTGCTACAGGTTGCTGACATAGTAAAAGCAGTTGGTAACTGCAGTTACAATCAGCTAGTGGAGAAGATAATTTCTTGTAAGCAGTCGGACAACAGTGAACTGGTTAGTGAAGGTGGGTAAGGTTTTTCTGTGGTTTGCCAAAGTATCTACCCTTTCAAATCTTAGTTACATATTTTGTACGTGGATCTCAGTATATAGAGATACAAGTGTGAAGAGCTGCATTCTGTCTGTTGAACTTGTTTCCCTGGGCAGGCAGGCAGGCAGCACTGTGCTTGTCTTCTAAACCTCTCTGATGCAATTTCCAAGGGGCAGCCTCATTCTCTTGTTCTATTAAATATACTTTTAAAAAAGCTGGAGAGAACATCCTTTTGTGAAAAGGTATTACGGGCAGCGTTCGTATTTCAACTTGGCTATGTATTATCTCCTATAATTAGAACATGAATTATATGCTACATGATGACAAGGAAAAAATCAGTAATATTAGGTTTGCTATAGCATTTCTGAACGTGAGGGTTTTCTACAATGCCGAGGCTTTAGAACTTTCAACTCATTGTCCCCTCTCTGAGTATGTTCCCTTAGATTTGTGGTATTAAAGGGGGCATCTTAGTAGGGAGAAGATAGGAAAAAAATTACCATTGTATCCAGTTCTTATATATTAGGAAGTATGTAATAGACACACATAACAGTATGTATTGCTTTTGTAGGATTTGTAGCTGAGCAATTTCTAAATAACACAGCTACACAGTTGACATACCATGGACTCTGTGAGTTGACTTCAGCTGTCCAGGAAGGAGAGCTTTGTGTATTCTTCAGGAACAACCATTTTAGCACCATGACCAAATACAAGGTATGTTCAACATTCTTGTCTTTACTGTTGTGGTTTGCTTTCCTACTTCAAAGCAAATATTTTTGTTCCTGCTGTCTTGAAATAGAAATAAATTCCAGTTTGTTATATTTAAGTATAGCTTGTGGTGAATGTAAGGTCTATAGCAAATGTTACTTGTGGATTACTGATTAGTGTTTTAGCTATCGGGATCCATTATCACTTCAAATCTTTTGTAGCTCTTCCCTTTACGTTCAGGTTGCTCCCTGTGTTAACTCCCTTTGTGGTTGTGTATAATGATGTATGTTTCTTACGTGGCTTAAATTTACTTGCAGTGTGTGATTGGCAGTGATAAGGTTAATGAATTTATTTAATTTCTTGTTTCTGAGGATGTAAAGCTTTGCTTTACATTCGGGCCAGTACATGAGTAGCTCCATCATGGTGTTCAAAATACCAAACATTTGGGGAAGTTGAGATGAGCTACAATATAGGTTCCCTGTGTTAGGGAAGAGATTACTTCAAATCTGAAACTGGTGAAGCAAAATGGTGAGGATTGTGAAAGGAGTATTCTAGGATACAAAAAGCAAGTGACAACTAGGTTAATGCTTCTGGGGCTCCTTCCTCCATGGAATGGAGGATCTGGCTGGGCAAGTTTACAATCATTTACAAAGCATCTTAGTTCTAACATAACTTCTTCTTTACTAAGATGATAGTGTATTTTTATGTATCTGACTTGGGTAGAAAGGGGCATGGTCAAATTGTCTTCTAAGATTTAAATATTCCCTTCTCTTCAGTGATAAATGTGAATATTTTGAAGTAAACTTTTCATTGGCTTGCAATGTCAAAACATACTTAGAGTTAGACATTTCTCTCAAATACATGTATGATTTTTTTACCTTGGTACAGAACTCTTGAAACTATATTTTGGTTTTCTGTTACTTTAATTTCATGTACACCTGCATTTCACAGAATCACAGAATAGCCTGAGATGTGAGGGACCTTAAAGGTCATGTAGTACAACCCCCCTGCCATGGGCAGGGACATCCTCCACTAGACCAGGTGGCTCAGGACCTCATCTAACCTGGCCTTGAATGTCTCCAAGGATGGGAAATCCACCTCTCTGGGCAACCTGTTTCGGTGTTTTACCACCCTCATGGTGAAAAACTTCTTCCTTACATCTAACCTAAATCTGCCCTCCTTCAGTTTAAAAATAGTTACCCCTCGTTCTATCACAACATGCTCTGCTAAAAAGCCTTTCCCCAGCTTTCTTATGAGTAACAGTAATAAGTGCAAAAAACGGGGGGGTGCATAACATACAAAAACATGAAGGAATTATTATTTTTGCCATTTGTTATATGATAATGTCATATACCTCATATGAATTACACTAACTTTTCCATTTGGCAGTGCTAGTCCTTTTTTTCCCCTCTGTTAATCTTGACTGTCAATGCTTATCTCCTGGCATTTTGAATAACCACTCATAAGCTGAACTAAAGCTCTGAATAGTCGTGATAAATAATGATTACAAACAGGTAACACACTTACCTTTCTAATAACTTCATGGAGAACATCTAAGATTTGTTTTAAATCTATGTAGAATGGTATTCTTTAAAAGCAGTAGGACAGTTAAAAGAATCTTTTTCCTTTCTCTGTTTAAAAAAAAAAGGCTGTAGTTCCTTTGATTAAAAAAAAATCAAACCAACACAAAAAACCAAAACAACAAACTATAGGATATGTCTGTTTATGGTCAAACTGTAATTGTTATATTGCCTGATGAAGCTCACTTCTGTGTCACAATTTTAAGAGATAACAGTTTTGCTTCTCTCCATTTTTATAAATCTAGCTCTTGCAATAGCTGGTAGTAGTTTGTCATATAAGCCTGTACATTGTTTTATGGTTTCTTTCATTACGGGGAAGAAAAATCACAAACATAAAATAATTTGATTTTAAGAAGAGAATACTAAGTAGATGTACAGATGTACTTTCTGAGTACAAATGGAACTAGAGGTGCAAGAAACCTTTTTTACTTCATTTAAAGGATATTCCAGATAAAATACTTTAAATCCTCCTGACAATCATTTGTTTTTGTGCTATTAACTAAAACTTTTAAAATATATGTGAATTTTCAATACAGAATTTTGTTTGTAGAATGTAGAACTGTCCTTCTACAGCCCAGTATTTAGATTAAAGGCCAAAACTTGTGTTTGTCAGTGCTTTATCAACTTAATACTTGTAACCATATACATCTCAGTTGAGATCCTTTTTTCTTAAAGAAATAAAATGCAACACTTCAATGAGTTAAATATCCTTAACCAATTATTAATAATACAGAAGAGTTTAAGGCAGTGAGTAAAAATCTGTCTGAATTTTAACTGTAAGAACTAAATCCAAGTCCTAAGAAATATTAAATTAAAATATTTGAAGAATAATATTATTTGTTTGCTCTGTATTTAAACTTTACTGCTTCTAGGTCACTATGGTTTTAAACTTGTTCTTTTTGGGAAGTCTTTAGACATCTGACATGCTAAGTTTTGGAATATGAGCCATTATTCTCGTGTTTCGTAGTTGTTACGGTGATCTTGCAGCTGGTTTTCAATTTCCATGTTACCTACAGGCTTTTCGTTCCTGGGGTTGTCACTTTTAAACAGTGTTGTTCATTTTGACGATTTCTGACGAGTTGTACGTTATGGAATTTGAGATATCAAGAAACTCTTAATAAAGACAAATTTATTATTTTTTTTTTTAGAAGTTAGCAGTAAGCTTTCTGTCTGTTTCTAACCGACGTAGCTATTTGCAGTAGCTATACGACTAGGTATTCTTTCATATCT
This sequence comes from Aegotheles bennettii, assembly GCA_013398125.1. Classification (NCBI taxonomy): domain Eukaryota; kingdom Metazoa; phylum Chordata; class Aves; order Caprimulgiformes; family Aegothelidae; genus Aegotheles; species Aegotheles bennettii. The sequence continues at coordinate 387,544 of VZRW01002940.1, forward strand.
GGGAAGTCAGAAATAGATTTGACATGGGCTTTTAGCCAAGATTAGCTATCCAAAAATCTTTGGATCTCCAAGATACTTGTATGAGTGCCAAATGCATCGCTGTCAGAGTTGAGATTTTGTTCAGTTGCTTTACTCTTTCCTTCTACTAGGTTTAATGCTAGCTCTGCAGATTTATAATGGAGTTCCTCTTCACAGTTTGAACAGTAGTCAGCGGTAGCTGGATTATGGAGAAAAGCCTGTCTATTAGGAAAACTGAAGGCACAACATATGCCAGAGAAAATGGAGGTGTGGAACTTCAAGGGCAAGAACTATGCAATTTGTTTGTCTTTTTCTAATACTGCCCTTCCCCCTTCCCCCGCCAAAGCAAGATATAGAAACATGCAGACAAAATAGCCACGAAGTTAAACAAAAGGGAATTATAATAAAATTTATGTATAATAAAACTTGTGTATTTTTAGAAACATTGACACTGAAAAACTAGCAAGGATTTATAATTAAAATTCCCTAGGTACATTAGGCTGTTTAAGTATTATTCTAATGAAGCTAATATTTAAACTTTTATTTGGAAGCTTTCATGTACAGCTGATAGAGTGACTTGTATGCTGGGGGGTACTTCTTAAGCTCAGTGGAGTTTTTTGAGGCCGATATTCTAGTGCAAGGATGTGGACTTCAGTATGTTATATTCAGTTGATCTTAATTGCACTTACTGGAGGAAAGACAAAAATAATCGCTAAGCTTTTCAAAGCAAGTGCAGAAACTTGTTGCAAGTTCTCTTGTGCTTATCTTTTCTGGAATCAGCTTTACAATTGAGGAGCAAGTGTGAGTAATTTAAGAAAAAGAAATACTTGGTGATACTGAAATAACTCAAAGAGCAAAATTTATAAATCAGAGATACTTTAAGGCTCAACAACAGTTGTCATTGTAAAACAGATGAACCCAAATAGCATTCATTCTGCTGTGTATTGATGCCATGTAACAATCATATGATTGTGATGCTCATTTTTAGTATCTGTGGTGTTTGGTTGAACAGATGTATTTTTTTAAATTTGTGTTAGTTTTTGCCACATCCCATCTGGTGAGCTTGTTTTCTGTTTTTAAATATATATGCATTTACTTGTGACTCCACAATAAGGGATAATCCTGTGGATATTTTAGAGCAGAAATGGGAGAGGTGAAGACTAGCAACATTCTTTGTGCATATAATTTGAACTTCCTGGGTTTTAAGTTTTTGTAAGAGACTTTTGTCTTTGCAGTATTTATTATTATTGGAAACACTGGGCATACTCTAGTGTCCAACTAGTTAGATTGTTAGGCTGGTTAATCTATTCATGCTTACTAAATCAACAATAATAAAATAGGAGTGTTTTTTTTTTACTCAAGTGCTTCTTTCAAGATCCGAAATACAGAGTGTTTCAAACAGATGGACCCAGTTGCAGTGGACCTTCAGTTGAAATTGGGTCCATCTGTTTGAAACACCCTGTAGAATGGTTATGAACATGCAGCAGCTTTATGAATACCTGATGTAGGTTAGGGAGGTATCAATGCTGTTATATACTGTAGGCAAAAGCTTATTAACAGTCTAGCAAATATTTAAAAGGTGTTTCTACACTAGTTATGAGGGTGAAGATAATACTTCAGGCATTGAGCTGGACAATAATAGGTGAGAAGTTGTATTAGAACACTTTTTTATTATTTTAAAAAGTATTTATTTGCCTTACAAACGAGGAAAAGCAAAAGGGGGAAACCTGTTTTTAGTTCACTGTATTTGAAAATATTTGTTACTGTTTTAATATTCCAGCTCAATTTAACAGATGGACACTTCTAAAAGGTGCATCTTCAGGCAGGTAACTACTGCACCATTTTTGCATATCTTCCAAATTCCTGACTCTGGGAGTAAGAGTTAAATGGAAAGGGCTCATTCAATAAAAATTTTTCCATTCTAGATATAGAATTCACTTTAAAGTCACGGAAGTTGAGGGATAATGTAACAATAGTAGAAAGTTGTAGCAGGGAGGTTTTTTCTGAAATCACTATGAATTTTTTTAAGTAATCTTCCTTTAAGTGGAAGATTCAGTGGGTTGTTTTTTTAAAGCTGCTGCATTGGTATCACAATGTAATTGTGAAGATTCACAGATTGCATTTTGGAATAAACCATCAGTTCAATTATAATTTGTTTACTCAGTTTACATTATTTAATATAGTCTTAGATAATTAATATTTTATTACTCTTCTGAAAATGGAATGAAAATTTGCATACTATATATGTTGTCATTTCTGATTTGAAAAAAGTTTGAGTATTGACATCATGGTTGTACAAAAATTATATAACATTTTTAAAAAAATTCATTATTGCATATAAAAGAAAAACAAATATGGCAATTCTGTAATATATTAGACATCTGTCAAAGTATGGTGAGTTAGTTAATAATAGCAGTTCAGTTCTCAGATCCTTAATCTCATTCACTGTTATTTGTCCATTTGCCCAAGTAGCCATTTATTCCACTTCTAATTGCATATTAATAGTATTGGCTCATGTGATTATACAGTAATCATTTTCAGCAGTTAAAGATGTGATTTATTTTTTTTGTTTGTTTGTTTGCCTTTGCTTTTCATTACACAGATAATAAATACATCAAATGATAATACCCTAGATCAAGGAAAAACAGGACTGTAAAGAGGGGATCAGTTTGGTAAGAATATCTTAGTTCAGTTGGAACGTTTTTCCCACTGACGTGACTGCAATACAACCTATTCTCTTTACTGAAAAGTAACAAGATGTTTACCTGTTTGGATTTTTTAAGTATGTGTGCTGCAATTATGTTTTCTAGTTTATAAACATTGGGTTTCCATTTCGGAACTCAACACAGACTTTTATTCAAATGTAAAGTACATTTCTTAGCAATAATTGCAGTTTTTCCTGGGGCATTTAAGATGATGTCCAAGTTTCGTGTAGGAAAGGCAATGTATATAACTTCTTAAAAACGTGTTCAGATATTTTGCCATTTCTTAGTAAGTATACGGTTTTTATTCTCCGGGTTACTCTGTTGAATCAAATGGTGTATACTTTCTGTAAAAAATTCTTAATTTTCTAAAACAGTTAAAGCATTCAGATAGATTAGACTGATCTCAAAGTAACAGCTCTCATTCACATCAACATAAAACACTTTATTAAAAACCAAGGGGTCTGATCCAGAAGTCCAAGAGGACATTTACATAGACTTTAAAGGATAAGGCTTAAAATGTTTTTCTTTATGAAGCTATTGGACCAGTGTTTGCTGTTCCTTTTCAGTTTTCTAAACTGCTGGAAACCTGGTAATAGGCATCAGAATAAGCAGTTTAAAAGCATTCATTTTAATTACTTAATCTGATCATAAAATTAACCCAGGACAGGAGGTCTTGTAACCAGTAACATCACCTGCAGCCTACATCTGTGCATTTCGAAGTTTCTTGTGCAAACTCGAAGACTAGGAGATCATTCTTCAGGAATACAGTCTTGCTTTTATTCTTAACTTCATTTCAAGCTTTTTACATGTGAAACTATAAAATCTGGGCATTGGTCTACAATATCTAGATATTGATTCTTAGGATAAATAATTATTCATAACTTTATTGTAGGCACAGTTTACCTTAATCGTTGCACACTTGAGACTTTATTTTATTGTTTTATTCCCTATTCACAACTATTATTAGTAGATTCTGATGCTGTATATTATGTGCTAGCATTTTTGGGGGCAATGTTAACCCATGAGACTATTTCTTAACCAAAAAAAAAAATAATAAATTAAAAATAAACCTAAAAGACAAGCTGGTAATACTTTAGAAATGGCCAGTTAAGATTTTATGATGGTAGAAACACATTTACTTTGTAAAGTATGATGTTGTTCTTGGCAAGGTGTACTTGAAAAGCGTATTTATGTACATTCATTAGCTGAGTTGCATGACCTTAGTGTGCTGATCATCCTGTTTTAGTTTTAACACTGACTAGAAAGCAAATGCAGAATCGGGACCATTAAGTATGAAACGCGTTCTGGTTTTCGGCTTTTTTTTAAAGCCTCCTTCCTAATTTTTTGTTCAGGGTAAATAAATGTTTTTACACGTAGTAATTCTTACTGATTCTGTCACTGTCCTCCCTCTTTCCCTTTTCCTCCTTGTGTGTTGCACTGAGGGGTGCTGAAGTGCAGAAACTTGGAAATGCCGCCCTATTTCCTTGTTGCTAATAGAGGGAACAAAATTGTTGGAAGTTCTAGGAAGACTGATACTCTGCAGAGATGAGTAGGTACATCACACCTAATAGAAAAGGAGCTGATGCTCTTATTTTGTATGTGAAACTGAAAGTTGTCCAATTATCATCAAAAGTTAGCAATATTATGAGGGTCATTTGGAATCTGTTTGCATTTTTAGAGAAATTCCATTAAATTATATGAAGTTGAGATCAGAACACTTGATAAAAAACACAAAGGGAAAGATGACTTTGGATCTCTGATCTGTGCTGTCTCGTTCTTTCATTCCAATGAAGCGGAAAGGAACTCTTGTCTCTTCCCAAGGGTGTGTGTGTTGGTTTGCTACGTTTTGTTAAAGTGAAGCAGCATGTTTTTAAACTGTGCAGTTGATATTGGAATGGTATTGTTTAGGTAATGTGGTGATACATAATGCAGTTTATTGCTGGTCACCAGGGAGCTTTTATTAAAATGTTTTTGGGGGTTTTACTCTGAGGTGGTATTTTAAAAATCAGTGTTCAGGTGTAGTTCAACTAAGGAAGTCTAAAAAATAGAAAGTAAGAACATGAATTTTACTTATGACTTAAAACAGTTCCCTATTTCAAACAAGTGTTAGCTTATAAAGTGTTTTTGAATGACAAATACTATGTTCAAATCCCATAAAGGTACTTAAATACTGGTGTGTGAAAAGTCCAGCTTACAATAGTTGGGAGATTGTGAAAGCATTAACATTTTCCATATTTTCAATATGATTATTACTAACATTTTCAGTATTATTATTAAGCTATACTGTTTAAATACTCTTTAACCAGCTCATGATATATGGCATAATAAAGGAAAACTTGACAGACACCCTGCCACCCCCACCCCCCCCTTTTTTTTTCTTTTTAGGTTTTATTTGAATCAACGTACTGGTCAAAATAAAATTTAAAAGATTCAAATACACTTATCGTAAAGATTCTGTGATTTGATTTTTTTTTCATTTTTTAAAGACATGTTACACATATAAGATGCTGTGAAATAGGTACGCTGTACAAGTTGGAAATGTTATGAAACTATTTCCTTTTATATTCTTTGGGTGATTTTTAAGCATCAGAAGTAGCATTCATTTTTTAGGCAGGTTTCTGAGGGAAAGATGATTCCTTAGATCATGTTATATGATCAAAGTTGTTGCTGACAATTGTGTTTATGTCTGTAAGCCCACTTGTGCTGGGGGTAACTGCCATTCCAAAGCTTGAACGTACAGTACTGTCCTTTGTGGGTGTTTAATCTATTCTGTTTGGGCTCTTGTATAAGCGCATCTTGTGGTATTGGGTAATATTAGAGCAATTGCTGCATGTGAATCTTCAAGTAATGTTTTTCTTATGTTGTATGACCTATCAGCTGCAGAAGGGATGGCTATAAACTTGGTAGGATTGAAGACATGATTTTAATCTCAGCATATCTTCTAGACAGTTTGTAATGACTTGAGAGAAATCGGCGAGCTCGTTCTGTACTCACTGAACAGGGGCAATGTTTTCCTTTTTCACCTGTTCAGCTTATGAAATCATTGGAACAGAAACTGCACAGTTTGGCCCATATTTAGCACAGTGATCTTTGAGAACCCTTTGAGTGCTGCTATAGTATAGATAGCAAAATTTTGTGGGTGTCAGAATAAGCTGCTTTGATTTTTGCAGCTAAAACACTGCAGCAAGTTTTGCATTGAATACCTTGATCTGGTACGTTCAGTAATATTACTGGAAGCGTCAGTCTTAATGTGCTGTATGGTCATTCTTGCTTTGAAGTATAATTTTAAAAACATAAAAATGGTAGAGTAAGATTAAAATTTAAATAGACATTTAAAAACAGATTTTTGTGCTGTCTTGCTGTCCCTCAATCACTTGGCACCATCTCCTTCTACTTGAGACCTGTTTCTATAATTTCCCTTCATTTTCAGCTCCACTCCCATTCCTTCAACCTAAGCGTGCACTTTATCCTTTCTGTACATTGGCTTCTGGACTTGTTAGCATTGTCTCTTTCATTCCCAGACCAGCCCATTTTATAATTTCAGAGTTTGAAATCAAGAAATTTGGCCTTGTGGAACTATAAAAAGGCTAAAGTCCAACAAAAGCATTTATTGGTGACATGTGATAGCAAGAATCCTAAATTAGTCTTTTGAAATAAACCTCAAATTCTGTCAGAACCCATTATAAAACATGAAATTGTTTTGAGGTAATGCCTCTTGGATTATTTGGAGAGATCACCTTTGTCTCCAGATCTTGCCTTTGGAATTTACTGTTATTTGTCCTGGGATTTAAAATGTACATTGTCAGTCTTGAGGTATACTGCGTCGGTGTGTTTCCAAAGAGTTATCAAGATATATATTCCTGTTTATATTAGGTTTTTAGTCAATATGAACTGTCATTAATAGTGAAAAATTACAAGATGGAATACAGAAATTAAGTGTGGCTGTTAATTTGACAGTGAATACTAGTATCTGATGTTTTAATGCTGTATACTGATTCATTTAAATTTTATACTTGCTAAATAATCTAAATCTTTTACTGGAATGCAACAGTTATATTAGCTGATAATTTCTGCTAATTATAACAGATTGTAAAAAATAATTTTTTTAGTTTTACAGGTTTTCTTTATTCTTCTGCATAGGGTCAGCTTTACCTGCTGGTGACAGACCAGGGCTTTCTTACAGAGGAGAAAGTTGTTTGGGAAAGCTTACACAATGTGGATGGTGATGGCAACTTCTGTGATTCTGAATTCCACCTACGGCCTCCATCAGACCCTGAAACTGTCTACAGAGGGCAGCAGGATCAAATAGATCAAGTATTGGATTTCTGCCTTTCTATCGTATTTTTGTTTGCTTGTGACTATATACAGGGTGCTTCAAAAAGGTGGACCCAATTTCATTATATTTTCAATTTCAAATTGAGTCCATCTTTTTGAAACACCCTATATAACAATTACTGTTTATTTTTAGTCATATAAATGTCTACTTACACAGATGTGTACATATGGGTACTCATGCATATATAGGACTATAAAAAAATCCTTTAGATGTTTAGGTTGGGGTTCTCAAAAGTGCTACTTTGAAGTATTAGCATGGTTTCCAGAGAGTACGAGTAGGACCAACAGTGAACAGTTTGGAAAATCCCATTTTAATCTCTCAGAATCCACTTCTGCAAAGAATTTATTGAGGGGAAATGTCACATCTGCCTTGGATATGGAAACAGACAGAGTACTGTGAAACTTCCCCCCTGTAACAAATTCATGAGGCAAAAGTATTTGAAGATGGGTCTGTGGGAGAAGGGCTGGATGGTAACTGTGTAGTTGTACATGCTGAAAAATTCACTTGATATTACCTGGATCTTCCCTATGTGAAAGAGCATTAATAAACAAGTTTACTGTTTAGGATTATCTGATGGCATTGTCACTACAACAAGAGCAGCAAAATCAAGAGATTAACTGGGAACAGATCCCAGAAGGAATCAGTGATCTAGAGCTAGCAAAGAAGCTCCAGGAAGAGGAGGACAGGAGAGCTTCTCAGTACTATCAGGAACAAGAACAAGCAGCTGCTCAGGTCCAGGTAAGAAAGCATTATTACAGAATATGATCATGAGTATTAGAGAGTATTAACTTAATAGTTGCATAGACACATCTATATTTGTAAATGTTTCAGGCTGATAAGGCTGCCATTTACATTCTGTACAGCAAGTGACAAGATCAATATAGGAATGTTAGGAAATACGCTAAATTGTTAGATTATGCATGTGGATATGGCACTTGCTGCCACTTAAATATTTTAAAGCAGGCCTAATCCTCTAAATTGGGGTTTCATTCATACTATTTAAGTTGGAATGATGGGATGTTAATATGTAAAGTTACAAAGACTGTGTTGGCTAGTATTTTACGTTACTTGCAAAATAGCATTCAAATAAGAGCTTTGTGATAGTAGTCAAAATTTTATCTTTATTTTGTCTTGCAGAAGATTGTTGCTTTACATTTTCAGGTGTTTCAGACTATGGTATTGTGTGAATCTATCCAGTCCTGTTTCAAATTAGGAAATTAACAGTTTCTCCCAGTACACTTTTCTATCCCCTCCTGCTCCCCAAAAGCAGTTGCATTTGAAATGCTTGGAAAATGTGGTTCATGCACATGTATTCACAAAACTGCCATATAATAATCTTGTCTGAAAGAGGCAATGTTGGTGTTCTGGATTCATGGAGTTCTTAACTGCTGAAGACTTAAAACTGCTGTTTTACAAATATGTAAAAAATACTCTTTATGAAGGCTGGATCTTTGATGGCCTGAAGCAATTCAGAACCATTAACTGATGTGCTTGTTACGCATGAAAGAAGGATTTTGACTATTAAAAGTTAATTCCACTGCTTATTGCTTTAATAGAATCATCAGTAGCTACTTCTAAGACAAAGATTTACTACTGCTGGATGTAAAAAGGTAGAAGGAACTGAAGAACCTGCTTAACAGGACTTAACAGCATGCTCATTCGCAGCTATGAATGGATAACAGGAATAGATGATTAACAAAACTTATGTTGCCTTTGATACCAACCCCCTTGCCAAGTTCTTAGCTAGTTTCTAGTCACAAAAAGCTGCTTTGGTGTATCTAGCTGTCCAAGCCAACACATTCACTCTGCAACTTCTGAAATGTGGATTATGGTCTTATAAAAGGCACTAGGAAAAAATTCCACCACAGTAATACAGAAGTGCCAGAAAATGCTTGAAGTCAAATTTTAGTATTGAAACAACTGATCTGAATATGTGGACACAACAGAAGGGACACACAGGACTTGAAACATATTTTCAGCTGACTTTGTTTTATAGAAGTAGGAAGTTCTGTGGCAGTTCTGGAGTATTTATATGGAAAGACCCTACCTGAATTCTGTTGTTTACATAATAGTTAAACTTCTGTTTGTGAATTTGAACATAGAGTATTACTTCAGACTGCATTTACAATGATGTTTAAGATTATTTTTTTCTGTATAGCAGGTGCAAGGTGCTGCTCCTCCAGCAAGTGGAAGACAATCTGGGAGTAATGAACGCAAACATAAAGAGCCTCGAGAGAAAGAGAGAGAAAAAGAGAAGAATAGCTGTGTTCTCCTGTAACAGAAAATGGATTTAGTCTGGAGCCAAGTGCATGTCCTCAGAAGCAAAAACAAGGAATAAAAAGGAAGACAAACACGTTACATGCCGCCTGTGCCTGATACCCCATGGATTTTGTTCACGTTTCAAGAGAGGATGAGTGACTTTGTTACAATCATACAGACTTTCTTCAAAGTCGTAGTGCGTGCTGCTCAAGATGGAATTCCAAATCACAGTTGGATGCGGCTGTGCTTTGAGTTAGTCATAAGAAATACTGCACCTTGTAGCTGAACACACAAATCATGGCAAGTTTTGTGTCATAGTGACATCCATTACTCATTACGTCAGTTAGTAAGCTATTTTATCTTCTACCCTAAACAAAGGAGGTTATTCATTTTGTGTAAGACTTTTTCCTGAAGGCTGTACACTAGCACAACAGAATTCTGGGTTACTTACATGGTATGAAGCTGTATCTGAGGCTGGGTATAGTCTTCATGACACAAGAGCCCAAATAACAGCTGGGCACTGCCTCCTCAATATGTCCAGATTTCTTTGCTTCTGGATCTGGTATGTTTGGTTTTTTTGAGCCCAGATTTATACTGTGTTACTGCTATCATTACACCTCCTGGCCAGCTTTCTTGCCCCAAGAACATGTGACTTGATAGGCACCATACAAAAAATTGTCATAGAAAAACGGGGCATTTATTAATAAGCAAGATGAATATAGTTTGCTTTTCTTGCAATTACAAACTGGGTATGGCAACTCAGATGTTATCAGGGTTAAACAAGTAATTTTATAGGTAACTTCTTTTTCTTTTAGTATTTTTCTCTTGTAGGTGAACTGGACCAGATAAAGTCTTATTTATTGACCTCTCCATATGATAGGTGAATGATGAGAGGAAACTAAGGTCTATAATAATCATTATTCTACGTAAGAACGCAGAGTTAAAATAACTAACTATCTGCCTTTTTTCCAGAAGTACCTTGAACTTTAACACGATGTTAACATGTCCACTTGTATATTTAAGCAAGTGTTCGCTAGTTAAAAAAACACTTTTGTTTGTTTTATAAATCATGTATCCTTAAAAAGCACACTTTTGAAGGGTGGGAGAGAAGCTAGGCTGTTCTGAGATTGTTTGGAAAGGTGGTCAGGTGTAATATTTTGTTTTTTAAATCACTAATTTAGAATTTTTGGAAACCAGATTTTTCTAATTTATGGGAACCAAATAAACATGTTGTGTCTTGTAGTATTTATAGAACACAAACAGAATACTTGCTGAATTTTGAGGGAAACACAAATCTTCCTCCACTTCCATTTAGTCAATAACAACTACCTTCTTGCTGAACCTTTTTGATAAAAATTTCTATTTAGCAATTTGTAGATACTTTTGAAAAAGGCTGCTTCTCCTGGACATGTTACGTATTCATGCTGTAAGCCTGGGTTAAGTGCATTAGTCTACAATAATCTGGGAAAGCTAAGGCAGCCAGGTGGAATACAACATTCCTGGTTTCAGGTGTTTGGAGAATGTCAGTAAGGGAGAGGGTATCTAAACACAAGTCCACCAGTAAAAAGCTGCTTTAGAATTATTTCAAGCAGACTTGCTGCGGTCGTGGGAACCAATCATCACATAAATCTGTTACAAACTTAGAATGAAAGTCAGACGGATAAAGGAAGAATGTCTTACTAACTGAAGGATCAGTTTGTATCACTTTTTTCTTCCATGCCTTTTTCTCATTTGTTTTTTCCACTTTTTTTACAATTTCCCTTTTATAATAAAGAAGTAATGAATGGTAGGAGGTCTCTAATACGCAAACTGTAAATTTTAAAATTTATTTGTTCTCTAGAATGAAGTCATGCCCAGAAAAGTAATTTTAATACTTAATGTATGCAGTTCAGATAATTTTCTATGTCAAAGCAAAGGTTGCTGCCTTTTTTTCCTTTGCAGCAGCCTAACTTCAAACAAATTACTGTGATGGAGGATCACCAACACGACTTATCTACTTTAAGCAGATCAGAAAATATTCCAATAGTGTCAATAACAAAGACTTTAAGCCAGAATGTTGTTTAAAAACATTCTGTTACTAAGATTTTTCCAAATTTGTGTATTTACATTTATTTATTGACCTTGAAAAATAAATACGTCAAGCTAAGTGTTTGTTATCTTATTATTTTCAGTGACAGTATTGCCACTTTAAATTCCTTTTGAACAAATTTAGCTGGAACAGGCATTGTCGCTATTCAGTGCATCTTCTTGCCTAAGATATTTGCTCATATTAGAAAAAATTCTTGTAACATTTCCAGTTTCAGACAGATGTGCCTGAAACGTAATATAGTTATGGTAATACTGTTGTTTGGTCACAAAGGAAGAAGAGTTAAATGTCTGGTCTGAACTCCCACATAATTCAGTTTCTCTTTCAATAAATGAATAAAGGATTTCAGGTTATTTGAGATGGCAGGCATGCTATTCAAACAGTTTTCTTGTTGACATCCTTTTTTCTTTACAGGTATTGAAGCTTTGGAAAAAAAGGTAAAGAATTCCTGAAATCTAGGGCATTGTTCTGCAGGAGATGAGCTGGTTAGTGGCAAAGGTTATAAGCTTGTTAATATCTAAAAAATGTAATATATCTGGAAGCTTAATTTGTATCCTACTGCGACTAACCATTCCAAAAGCAACTATCACAGCTGGTATCTATGACAGTATCTGATGATCAAAAAAACCCCAACCAGAATTGCTTTTATCTGTAATAGTGAGCTTGGAAAACAATATTACAAAATATTCAGGGAGTACCAGAAAGACGATGTCTACTTCAGACTATTTACTTAATTCATCTCTTTCTTTGAAGCTTATGTTCTAGCAAAATGGTTCAGATTTATACTTTAAATCCGTTTATACAACTTAGCATGCACATGCTCCAAATACCTACATAATATATATGAATGTGTCCAGAAAAGTACAGCAGAATTTCTTTTCCAATAGGTAAAAGCTAGCACAAAAACAGAATCATAGGATTTTTGTTGTTGCATTGCAGTTGTGAAATAAAAAAAGCTAAGTACAAATGTTCTTAAAATTAGCAGAAAATTGAGCACTGCCATAGTGATAAATGTTTTTCTAAAAGGCACTTTGTAAATGCTCAAATATACCACTTTTGTTGTGACACTCATATGGAATCTGAGACCCAACAACGCAGATCCAAAGGAAAACTGTAACACCAGAGGATGAAATTAGCATTCCTGAGAAGTCACTTAAACACAATGCAAAAAATGTATTTTGTAGCTAGCCATCTAGTTAATATAATTGAGTTCAGATTTTCTTTACAGAGCTCTTCTTTTGGATCACAGACACAAGCTGAAAGTGAAGCATATGCTCTTTTGTGTACACTTGCGCTGGATTGCCAGTCAGTCTCTACACATCTGGTATTTCACATTATTGTCAAATGTTTCTTCAAACTTGTATACACAAGTTCTTGAAAACATTTTTCAGTATGTAATAAAAGGAATTTGAGTTCTTGAAATCGAATCTTTTGGTGTGTTCAGCAGGAAATATTTCAGTAAAAGGTGAAGCTGATGTACTTTTAATGGAAGCTTTCTTCTTTCCTGCTACAATAGATCTATAAGCCAAAGATAGCTCATTGCTTAAATCAGCTTTCTTACCATTAGGATGCTTATCATAGTCAATTGCTGAAGTTTATACAAAGTATATCCTTAAATACAACATGCTGTATTTATGTTACATAAAAGTAGACTTTTTCAAGGTTGTAACCTTAAACAGCTGGTGACTTGGAAAATGAGTACAGTATCCTCCTTAGAAAGCATTAAAGCAAAAATAAGCTTTAGTTGGTTGCAATATAATGCTTATGTTTTTCCCATCTATGCTATGCTAACAAGACCTTGGTTACAAGAAAATTCAGGCACTGAAAAATGTTCATATAGTGATATGATAGCAAAAGTCACATGCAAGAACTTAAATACATTTTTATCTTGTGATTCAGTAGTTTTCTCTAACAGAACTAGTAATAGACTGTTAGCAGTGTTGAGTGGGAAAACGTGGTGAGATGAATGACACTTCCTCATGCAAAATCACTTACACAGAAGTCTATTTGATGTTAATTTCCGTAGTGTTTCCATGTAGCTCCTTCTCATTCACAGCTTATTCTTACAGTTGTCCAGTAGAAAAGGAACGTATTTAAGCTCAACTGTCATCTGCTGTGATGGGGAAGAAGTGCTGTAGGGAAATTCTGAGAAGGATAGACAGGCTGGAACGTAAGTCCTTACACTGACTCTGGAGGTTGTTTAGGAATTTGTCCTTAATTTTGCTGTTATTTTAGACATAAATAGCTATAGCACAGCATGTAGTGGCCAAATCTCACACAGATAATGACCAGCATGCTTATTTTATAGGGGGTTGGCAGTGGCTGTCCTGTATGCACTGTTTTTCGTTCTCGTAATGCTTCTAGGTCAAGATTAGAAGTTCTGACCCTCTAATAACTAAAAATATTTTTATTAAATGTCAGTTGACTAGTCTTCAGCTTTGGTCATTAAGTCAGCTCTATCACTATGAGCTCTCTTTACCTGGAGAGTTAACTATAGAGAACTTGCTGAAACCTGATAGTCCTTTACTGCTTTTATAGATCCCTTTCTGGTTTGTAGGATTACTTGTGCTCTTGGAGAAGCTTCATGGATTGAAATGAGCCTTTCCTTGTTTTTTGAGGTTGAGAACTTTTACCTATCTAGTTAATTATCTTTAGTAGTCAAGATCCCATGTTTACCCCTACTCGACAGCATAGAAAAATTTTCAGCAGTTGGAAAATCCATAGGGAACGATTCAGATAACTTGCGGTACTCAAATTAACTGATGAAAACAGACAATTTCCCCCCCCCCCTTATATGATCTGGCCATGTCTAGTCATTAATATGTACATTGAGTATCTTTTCTTAAGGCTTTCTTATGTGGTCCAGTCTGTGAAGCTGATGAGTTAATGTTTATGCCTGTAACCTAGTAAACACTGCCAAGCATTCAGATACTAACACTTCTGCCTTCAGACACAGAAATAACACAGACAAAATCAGTATGTACACTTAGCAACTCTGATGCTTTTAAATACAAGAGCTGTAGAATAGTTGAAGGAAAATTCTAAATAAAGCTGCTTATGATTGCCAAAACATTCTTTTCGGCAAAGCTAAATTATAAATATAATGGAAATGATAAAATCAGATACCAGAAAATATTAGTGCCATTTTATGTTGTATGTCAATGAATACAGAATAGGCAGGAGTTTTACAAGGTGAACTGTGTTAGCCAGCTACTGTTGAAAGGCAGTCTGATTTGGTGCCCTGATTCCTTTACTGTAAATTCATGTAGCTTGTGAAGACACAATGAAGTTTAACTAGATACAACCGTGCCATCTTTATTTAGCTAACAATTTTAATACTGAGGACGTGACGATATGGACTTCTTCCCGTAAGGTATGAATTCCAAGTACATATTGTCATTAAGTCCATATTATAATTTATTATATGTGCCAGCTATAATAAAGCTAGCATGATTACTTCTGCCCATGATATAAATGCATATCATTTCTGTGAAAGAACTACAGAAAACTAGATGACTGTTTTCCTAATAGATTCTGAAACTATCTTGAAATGGTTTTTGTAATACTGTCTTTTTCAGTCTTGGGAAATCAAAGAATGCATGAAGTTTCTGAAGAACTGTAATGATCTGACACAATGTTTTTCTTGTCTTGTAGTACGTCTCTATGGAACATAATGTTATTAAAAAACACCCCCCCTGAACATTTGATTTTGTGAGAGAATGTTGTGTTTAGCTATGTATGCTGCAGTTACCTTTTAGAACTAACAAACTGCTTCATCAGTAGCAAACCTATGCTGTAGAAATTTCACTGGAAGGATTTAATAAATATTAGGAAAATAATTATTTCTAAACAAAATAATGGAACAGTTTTGTTTTTTACTATGGTTGCTTGTGAGATGCAATAGCTAGCAGTTCAGGGCTTTCTGACAGTCACAGTAATTAGTGGTGGCTGAATGCATCTTAAGGTCCTTTAAAACTTTTGGAACAGTATTGCAATGCTTAACACTTGACCTAAATATTTTTATATTAAATGTCTAGCCAGTCCAGCTTCATCCTAGCAGATATAGCCATAAGGAGGATCATGACATTTCAGTGTAGACTTATGCAAGTCAGTTTCATAACTTACTAAATTTTTTCATAGTTAATTACCAACATGTATCGACTCTGCAAGCAGAGAGCTGGGAGGAACAACTGACATAAAAGCCTGTACTTCCAACTTTAGCTGGAACTTCCAGAGGGTGCAGAGGAAGCCAGTTACCAATACTATTCTTTTTGAAAAAAATCTCAGACCAAATAACAAATATGAAACTTTAATCTATGCTGTTTCTAATTGTTTGGGAGTTTTTTTGAAGATGAAAGCTAGTGTTACGATTATCCTCTGTATTTTTAGAGATAAAACAAGTTCAGTTTTGAGTTTGTGTCTTCAGATTTGCTAGCTTTTCAGCACGTTACCTGTTCTGCTTTTTATGCTTATTTGCAACAGAACTTTAGTTTCTTTTCAGTATTTTGGTGTCAGGGTATCAGCTGGTCTCTTAATTTTTAGGGCTTTTGTTATTGCAGATTAACCAAAGCAAAAAGGTACTGTTTTCTATTAATCACTGGGTTTATTTACAATTGCGTTTTAGTGAAGCCCTTCAGATTGAAAGTTTGAAAACAGATTCTGTGTGTGGTGAGTAAGTAACAGTATGGGTTTTTGGCCAATTGCAGCCCTGGTAGACTTTACAATTGAGTTGTATTTACTATAGAAACAATTACTGCTGTGGAAATAAAATCCTTCTTTTGCTTGGAAAAGTATGGTAGCTGGTTGTCTTCGAGACTTCTGCTGTTAGATACAGTGACCCAATGAACCTGACTCTGAATTTTTAAACTACTTGTAATTCAACATTTGCATTTTTTATCATGAATTGTTGCAATAATTGCATGCTTGTGTTTCATATACTCCACTTACAACAGCAAGCTTGCATTTCTGGATTTCTTACATACTTCGTTTGAGGCTGGTGAGCAAAAATAACTTTCATGAACCCATTTAAAAAGTGACTATAGGTACAATTGATTTTAAGAGACAAATCTGTTGTGGCAAGTGTTTTCTCACCTGTATTTTGATAACTCTTGAAATCACTATTGTGTGTGTAACATTATGTTAGAGTGCAACTGGTCACACAATTACAGTACAGACATCCATTAGATAAGCGGGACTCTGGTTTTGATGCAGTTTGTACTTGTAAAGAGAAAGCTGTTAATATTTCCCCCAGGTTGCTATCAGATTGTACTGGACAAATTATGTCACTTGTGAATGGTTTTTTCCCCTGTATTTTTGCAGTGTATAATCACTGTTCACAGGTCAAGCCTCAAAATTTGATAATGGTAGCTAAACCTATAGAAAATATCAAGTATCTTGTCCTGTCCCATAGAAATAAATTCTAAAGCTGTTGATACTTGCTCAGTACTAGTTCTTACTTAAAAGGCACATAATGTTAATACCTTACAGCCACTTTCTTTGTAAGGGAGTGAAAAACACTGTCATCAATTCTCCTATGATAACCTCAGAGAGCTTTAATGTTAAATGACAAGAGTTTTGGTTTATCTTTTGTAGTACAGCTTTCAGTGAAAGAAGTTACTACTGAAGTTTATAACTTTTTATTATCCTTTTTATCTGATGAATAGATGTATAGCTATTATTTGTACAGCTTTTGATAATCATTTACATATATATCTAAGCTTATTAAAGAAATTAGAGATGAAACTGATGAAACATACAACAATGAATCCTACAGAAGTGTTGCTCCTACTTCTCTAGTGTTAAGTTAAAAATTTGTTACCACATTGATGGTCTTCACTGGGCCTTTTTACAATGAAATCATTTTTTAAGAAAACAAACAAACAAAATACCCTATGTATTTTAAAAAAGTTCCAAAATACTTACAGAATAGTAATGTCTTTAAGATGCCATGCTTATACCCACCAGAATTTGCAATTGCTGTGTTAAAATTAGCAGTTTAGTTGTGAAACAATAACCTAATGCTTACCTTGGTCTCCAGTGAAGGAGATAATTTTGAACACAAATAATTTTCAGATAAGTCTAGTTCTGTATCTTAATATACCCCTTTTTGTTTCTGTACCACAAAGAAAAGTTAAAATTCTGTTATCTTTTAAAAAGTGTCTCCAGTTATCAGCCTCTCTACGGGTTAAGATATTTTCTCTATTGAGATTTATTTTGGTTAACAGTCTTCTGCAATGCATTGTATGTAATCAAACATTTCATTTAGATATTTAATTTCTTTCCTAATAGTTTGGATTAAATCCTAAAAAACCTCAAAATCTTGCTCTGGAAAAGGAAAGGATATACTTCTGTTTATCTAAATATTTTATAAATTTAAAGTTTTTGGCAATTTGTTTTCGATCATATTTCAACCCCACCCCTCCCATCCATCCTAGTTTCAGTATTTTAAGTGAATTATCTATATATGTGGAAACACATTTTCGTTCAATTAAGCAAAAGAAGTCAGAAAATATTATTTATACCTTTACCAGCTGGGATGTGCATCTAGACCTGTTTGCTGTAGGTGAGATAGCAAATAACATCTTAAGTTTTAGTTTTGTACCTCTCTACAGCTTTGTCTTCTAAAGTTATAAACTTCCATATTTCCCATTTGATCCATTGGTCACTACAAATTCATCTTATAGCAAATACTTATTTTGTATGTGTTGTTACACCTAATGAAGCACAGACTGCTGTAATGTACTTTTTAAAATGCACTCTTGTTAACTTGTATTTTCTTTTGGAAACTTCTGCAAGAAAATTCAGTAAATTTCTTAGATTTTTCTTCTAAGAACTGAATAACAGAAGATATATTAAATGCATCAATATAAGTTATTTATTGGATAAATGTGTCCTGATGCTGATAAGGTTTATTTATTTTGTTTAAATATTTGTCAGTTGTGAATATTCACAAGGGATTGATTATAGAAAATCCTGCTATACCAGGTTTCTCTCCCCATCTTTCCTGAAAGGCTTCCTCATCAAAAACAATTTAGTTTACCTTGTTTTCTGCTACTTAATTCCTCTGGAACACTGCAGATACTCAGCAGTTCTTCCACACAGCAAACAGTCTCTAACTGAGGGTGGCAAAGATCCATATGCAACATTCAGCACATTCTTACTGGCTCTTGTCTTAAAATCTGTAACTTAAATAATTCTCTAAAAGATCACCTGGACCAGTGAAAACTTCTGGCTCTTACTCAAACCCTACTTTACAAGCTCTTATGCTCACTTCTGTAACTATCCAATTTGGTACAGCTGGGTAGTGGATTAGATGAGCTTTTTTTTTACTTGATGAAAAACTGTATTTTAACTAAATACTTATGCTGAGTGGGTGATATTAGTCTTGTACTGATTGATTGTCTAACACTTCTGATTGAGCCCCGTCAAGATAGATTTAACACAGGCCATTCAACGTCCAACAAAACCAAAGTGTTTAAAGATGCATCCCTTTTGCTTGAGACCACATTAATGAACAGTTGTAGGTGTACCTGAGCAAGACTTCATATATAGGTTTCCCCAGCCACGATAAGCAAAGTTAATTTGTGGTAGTCTGGTTTGATACAGCTTATTTTAAAGTTCTGCTAGAGCTTTGCTATACATTAAGAGCAAACTCTAAAATTACTGCCTTAGGCCTCCCGTGAGTGTTCCTATATTTGTTGGTACTAATCTTTGTGCTATCAAAGGTGCTTCTAGATTTTCAATTCAGTAATAGGAGACAATTAAAGAAGTTCTAGTTGGAAGCTAATGGCACCCATGTTTGGATTTGCTGTACCAACATGTCTGTTTAATTCTGTGCTCCTTCCCCAAAGACTGTTTCAAAGACTGACTAGAAGCTATACAGAATATGAAGGTTTATTTCAAAAGAATACATTTGCAAGAATACACATAAATGCACTCAATGTAACAGTACCTTCTGCAAAAATAGGTTACATAATACCCGGTAATGAAAGAACAATCTTATTTCTCTACAAATTAGAAAGCAGAGATAATAGCCTGGACAACCTTCAAAATGGAGGTTAGAGTTGTGTATGTTGTGATAAGTAGCTAACTTTAAAGCATGACACCACAGAGCTAATGTTGGTAAATCAAACTACTAGCACACAGCTGCAAACTATTCTTTTATACAGGATTAACAAATATTTTGGTTCCAATTTGTTTTTACACAGCTCTAGTGCCTCAGGGAAAATGCTTATCAAAGATACACAAAAACTATCCAAAAATTACAACGTAACTATTAAAATGCCTCCAAAATTGAGAGGAAAGTAATTATGTTAAATTAAAAAAATTTAACCAGGACTTCCAGACAAGATTTCCTGTTTTTAATTAGAGTAAGTTTACAAGAGATTTCAATAAGTTATCTTGAAACCAAGCAGCTGTAGATCTTAAAATCTTCGTGGAGGTCCACCTTTAAATGGCTTAAATCCTGAGCCACTTCCCCTCTGCATGGAATTGCCTGTGATCTGTACAACTCTATTAATTGGTGAGGAGTTACTGGAAACAAAGGTTTAAAAAAAGTGTTAAGTTAAACTTGTTGTACAGGTAAGAACATTGTACCTTCCCATATCACTAAACTGTTAAGGCAAAGTCTCAAAAGTGACTTGAAAGAGAGACCTTGAAAGAAGTCGCTCGCTTCTGTGCAGCTGAACAATACTGCCACTGGCAATATGACAACTGTGGAGCCAGATGCTGGCATGGAAGGATGGTTTGTTTGTTGTGCAGCAGCAACCTGTCCACAGGAAGTAAAGCTGCTTGCACTGAGAATATTATATACCCCCTAAGCGTAACCAAAGCTTTGAGAGCTCAGTAGGGAAGTGAGAGGAAGGAGTAGTTTTTGTACCTTGTATGTGGAGACATCATGCCACCTCCACGGCCATCTCCCATTCTCCTTGTGTCATGATACCCACTTCCTTGAGAACTAGGTCCATGCCATTCTTTTCTTGGTCCAGTTTCACGACTATGGCGTTCAACAACATGTCTGTCCTCGTTATAGTGCTAGTAAGAAAGTGATAGTAATTTTCAGAATGAAAGGCTTATTTTAGTTATCAACAAAAAACAAGCTTTTCAAGAAAGTTAAGCTTACAGCTTATATATAATATACAAAAGTCAAGCATCTTTTAATATTTCAGTCTGTAGCCAGCCAACTCATGCTTACAAGAGTCCTGTTAAAAATAACTCTAGCTAACAAGAGGGAACTAATTTGCAATAATGACTGTGTGGGTATGCAGCGAGTGAAGTTCTGTAAACTCATACTTTGCTCCTGATTATGCCCTGTTTCCATATAGCTACAGAAAGAGAAACAGTTTTTTGAAAATGCTTCAGGATCTAGCAGTGTGGAGCATTTAGTCTATAGATTTTAAAGACAAGTCTTACAGGTGGTTTTTCTCTTAGTAGCACGTTACAAATTACAATGACAAACTGCCCTGGAAATAGCAGGCAGTGTAAAGTTAAGACCCTGAAAACATGGGATGGCAATGACTTCCTGAAAAGCCGAATCAGCAACTCAGTCAGGTATTGTTCTGACCTACCTGAAAGATGCTAGACCTACAAATTAGGTATGTTTTCTGCCATTTCTTGGCTTATTAAAAAAACAACAAAAAAGAACCTTTAAAATAAAGTGACTTGAAAATAGCCAGAATACTTGCTAATGATTTTATGTGATGCTATATGGTCATTTTTTCAGTGTGATTTTGCATTTTCCAGTCTCTCACTCATGCACACAAACACAAAAAAATTACTCACTTGTCCTCCACCTCTTTCTCCCATTACGCCTCGTTCTCCTTCCCTGCTTCCATACCCAGAAGCACTGCTACGGCTACCAGGAGGTGCACCTCTAACGTGTCCAGACACTTCTCTTCCTGATCGATCTGGCCTCTCTCCTCTGTAAAAATTGCTTTTATCAAAATTTTGGTTTCAGTATAACAGAATTGGTACCAAATCACAGCATATGTAGACTTCAAAGATTCCTTTTTGTTTTTCAGGTTCCTAGCAACTTGCAGTTAGTTTCTTATAAACATTCTTTTTGAGCTATGTGGCTCTAAATAATTAGAGCTTACATGTTAGTTGTTTACATCTACATTCTTGCACAAAAACCTTACTGTATGCTGCTACACATGGTTACAAATAGACTGCTACAAACCAGCGTTAAGTTTACAGATGAGGTTTAGCCTATGGGACAAGCTACACACAATTTTTTTCCAATGCTTCTGGAAAGCAACTTGGCCATTCTTTAGGAAGGGGTCTGGTTCTCTTTACACATCAATTCCTGAGGAATTGCTGCTATGGATAAATTTTACAAGAATCAGTACCTTCAGTAGTTTGTTGGTCAGCCAACAAATTTACCTGCCATCCCGTTTGTCTGTGCTTATGCTTCCCTCGCTCTTCCAATTTGTTTGCCTAGGTGGATTTGAACCAGTTTCTCTTGGATGTCGACTGTGTGGTATTTCAGGTCTGTCATGAATTATCACTGTTCTTCTTTCATCTCTGTCTCCTCGCACTTCTCGTCTGTCTGTATCTCGAAGTTCACTTCTTGGTTGTGGTGGTTCATTTCTTCTGGATTCACTAAAGTTCTTTGGATACCTCTCAAACCCTGGCTCTTCTCTTCGTGCTGTTGGGCGAGTCTTTTTCACTTCACCTTGATTTACAAAACGTTCTCTCCTGAATTGTTAAAACCAGGAAAAAGTCATTTGCTTGTCTCCCATTTCCCCATTTCTCTACACATATGAGCACGTGTGAATATGCAAAAATACTATTCATCTTTATATTACACATTTATTGCTACATATGTGGTATATATATCAAAGATCCTTCCCACCCCATATTATATTTATTTCTACAATTGTAATTTTGAACTCAAGTTCTTGCAGCCAGTTTAACATTTCTTCATGTATTTATCTGTTCACATTTTGGTCAGTATAATTTGAGCAATTATAGGGCATCCTTTTTGCCTAGTATTGAGCAGATGGAATGCTAAATTCTTGAGTCAACTAGAAAATATAATTCTAGTTTACTGCAGCATAGAAGTCCAGAAGCTACAATTACGTGGTCTTAATGGTTATTGGAGATGTTTAATGGAAAAATGCAGTTGGATCTGGGACCAGCAGTTACTGCACAGTTGCATGGACCCTGACAAATGTGACTTGTGCAAGTAATGCTCGTAACTCTTATTATACCAGTTGCTATTAGCCTTGCTAAAAAAAAGGAGATGAGTTACCAGGTAGGACAGATCTAGTCCATTGGAACCTACTTATTATTAGATGTGAAAGATGAATAATTGCAAAAATTCTTTTGAAATGTTACCCAAAAAAGACCACCAGGCAGCTAATTTAAAGTCCTCACAGAAAAGCAGACTAGATTCCACGATACCAACAGCTAGTCCCAAAGACAAGAAATTTCAGGACACGACTGCAATTCTATTGCATTAGAACTGTATAAAGCCTTTAACACCATTTTAAATTTAGAATAATTAAGAGTAGAATCCACAGATATGTTGGCAAGCAAATACCTGCCCTATATTTAAACTTACCTATCGAAAGAAGATGATGGAACAGAAGAACCTTCTGGATATCGTCCCCGTTCTCTGTGATCAAAGTCATTAAACCTGTTCTGCTGGCGACCGTAATCTGAACCATGACTAAAACGTGCATCTGTATCAAGAGCCATCTTCTTATTCTCATTCCAGTAAGGGTCATCTCTCCTTTAGGCAAAACAAATGAGCTCTCATCAGTTACATGTACCCAAATCAAGGCCTAATATGCAAAAAATTGTTAAGAGTCAGTTATCGGTTTTAAAGGTGCTCATTTGACCTTTGGAAAGCCACTAACAAAGGCAGACTTTCAACAGTAGTGAACACAATCATTTAAGAAAAAAACCCAAACAACTAACTCCAAAGGACCCCTCTGTTTGAAGTGCAAATTAAAGAGACAAAAGATCAATAAAATATGTAAGAAAATCTAAGCAATAGTATACCATCTTGGGTAGTTTAAAAACCAAAACCCAATAAAAACATCACTGTAGCAAAATTTTGCCTAGAAAATAGCCTTCTAGGATAAAAAAAGTGCCTTCTAGAAAAAAAACAAAACAAAACCCAAAACCACCCACAAATCAGAACAGCTTTCTCAGGAAATGTACAGCTTTGCTCACTAGAAACATTCATATACACAGTCTCTATGATAAGAATGTGAGATACTAAAGTGTATAAATCAGTAGCCTTTAAAAAAATGAAGCTGTCTTTATTCCTCTGGCAAAGAAATATCAGTGTTCTGCCACTGTATGTATCGTGATGAATTATACTTACCTTCCATTGTACCACTAATATGTCAATTTTATGGCTAAGGTCTCAGTCCTATTCTTATAATTGAATAAAGATCAAAGTCAGTCCAATTCACGTGGCTCAAACAGCACATGATAGATGTCACCAGCTTTAGTAAAAATTAAAAGCCATCACATTGACTTTCTGAACCATCCATTTACCAGAAAGGTGAATTCTTAACAAAGGAGAAGCTAGAAGTGTCACCCATTAAGGCAGAAAGCAGAGTTTTTCTCAACAAATGCACTGAATTGCGTACGCTCTTTTCGTACAATAGGAATTAATTCACAGGATGCTTTTTTTATTTCAAAACTCTCTCCTACAGATAAGGTGTGTTTCACACTTAGCATAAACTGATGTCAAAACCAAACAAATACCAGAAATCCAGTACTTCTGTGAAGACTTGTTTCAGGTACAAATGCATTTTCAAGTTTGACATAAGGCTGGTAGCCATTTCTTTTTACTGCTGTAAAATAATGGTTTGAGAATTAGATTACCTGTGATCTACATCACGTGGACGTTTCAAAGAATTCCTCTTTTCCTGTTCATAACGAAGTTGCTGCTGTTGTCGACGAAGTTCCTCCCTTTCACGAGCAATACGCTCTGCTTCTTTTCGACGTTCCTGACATGAAAAGGAAGGGTGAATAAACACAACAAACAAAATAGCTCTTTATTAGAGATACGTTTTGAACAGTTAGCAAGTACATGGAATTAATGCTTGACAGTTTTCTGTTAAAGGCTATCTGATACAATTCATCCTTGGATAGCATCTAAGATTAAAAAGCATAAAGGAACACTTCTCTAAAAAAGTAGACAACAGATCTGGAGAAGCTATTGGCTGTTAGACAGAAATACCTCCAGTTAATTTTTTGTATTGCTACTCTATTTATTCCCCAAAAACACATCTCATTTAAGTTTGCAGTGACATTCTCTAGGAAAAATAGAGTAAAATTACGGAAGACTAGTATAAGCAATATGATCTGCTGTACTTCAGTTTTAGAGACAGACATGTATAGACACTGCATAAACCAGTAGCAAGAATTTGCCATCAACTTACTTACAAGTCAAGCAAACAAGATAAAGACTACTGTTATTGTACATTGTCAATTATGTAACGTTGGGTTGGGTTTTTTTATGGTTTGGGTGAAAGGGTGAAGAGACAAATTCACTCTAAGTGCAAACTGGTTTATTATTCAAAATGATACCGCACTACAGTCCGAACTGTAATATGCCCACCTGTTCAATACGAACACGCTCTCTTTCCAAACGCTCACGTTCCATCCTTTCCCTCTCTAGTTTTTGCCTTTCAATTTCTAATCGTTCCCTTTCTCTCTGCAAGCATTCTTCTCGTTCATGCATTATTCGTATGCGTTCTCTCTCACGCCGCTCCCTCTCAGCTATTTCTCTTCGCCTACAGAAAAAAGAGGTAACAAACTCATCAGAAAAATTTTTTTATCCAAAATGAACATCACCTTAGGCATAGACATTAAAAACCCCAAACTTTTAGAGTAAGCTCCTGACAGAAGTCCTGGTATTGGAAATCTACTCCTTTTAGCCCCAATAGTCAAACTGGTTTTAGTGTATTTTACAGAACCGTTTAAGCAGACAACAGATACTAGGGAAAGTTCTATCAAGAATCGTCGCTCTTTTACGCTGGATTCGTATCTCTGTGTTGCCATCTTACATACAATAACAACAGCTTAGCAAAGAATATGACTTGGATCTTAAAAATACTTGCTATTTTAGCTCTTGCTCTCTTCAAGCTAACAAATAAAGTACTTATTTTCTGTCCAAAACCAAGACAGAATAACATGACTACTCAGACTTGCATGGATTAGGTATACCTGTCGGATTCATTTTGCTTTCATCTTCCCACCTCCCACAGTACAGCTTATAAGAAGCAGGAGAGGCATTTTCTCCTTTTAAGTTTTATGCTTGCTGGGAATTCCTTTGTTTAGGAAAATCCAGTTAACAATACAAGTCATTTAACTATCCTTTGCAAACTTTTGGACACATGAAAAGAGCAGAATAGAAGAGTGTAGCCATTTGCTCCTTTTATTTAAAGGGACAAGATTGTATTATGCTTGATTTGTCATTTAGATATACAAGGGTTCTCTGTTCAAAACCAAAAAAAACCCCAAACAACCCCCAAACACTATTTTTGGCCACATCTCCTAGTCTTATAATTATCTTTTCAAAAAGAAAACTGGCATGCAGTAACACTTGAGGTACACATACCCCCTACAACAAACACTAAGCTATATGTGTACATGTATGGCTATTAGAAGATGAAACAAAAGTTTAGGAGTTCTCTACTTCATCTAAAGATACTGTGTTAGGTAGAGGCCCAGACTTAACATCTGCGTAAAATGCTCGACAGAATGCATTCTAATTAGATTTCTTAATATAATATCTGATTAATTAAATGTATAAAATAGCCTTTAGCAAAAAGTTGAATTACTACCTTCGGAGTTCAACGGCTCGTCGTATTCTTTCCAATCGAACCATGTGTTCTCGCAATCTCTGTTCCTTCATCTTTTCAAAAGGCAAGATATCCTTTCTACCCCTGTATTCCCTGAATTTCACTTTATCTTGAATAATACGCTCTTTGTTCCTCAATATCTGTGGCTAGATAGAGATTACAATGGTTATTTCAGAAGTCTCGTTCATTTAGGGAGATTTCTGGATGCTGTGTTCAAGTATTATTAACTACTTAGCTATCCCAAAGCATACGAAGCTTCTATCTGAGCTTAACAGTTTGTGATAGTTTATTGACTCTTCAATGAAAATATCAACTGTAAGGTAGTATCAAATCAGATAAAGATTGCATCAAATCTACAGATACTTACTTTATCAAACCTTCCCCTTCTAACTGTCCTAGTGTGGCCTTGGTCTCCTTTTGTTTGGTCTAAAACTACAACTTGACCTGGGCTTTTACCACCTAGCGAAGGGGGGAAAAAAGAGAAAAAAAGAAAAGAAAAGAAATGTTTAACACACACACACATCCCTATTTACCTATTACAGATTTTCCTTGAAGAAATTCTTAAGTGTCTAAATTGAACTGTTACTGGTAGGAAAAGCATACCAGCACATGTCTGTAAATAAGTAGTAATATAAAATATGGAAGCTTTAACATCAGCTCTAAAGTAATACATGTTACTGGAGTCTAAAAGAACAGGTGTTTCATTGTCTGGTTTCTGGTAAGAGCAAGAACATGCCCCCAAAACAAGTCAGACACACAGATTCAACAGGAGGAAACACGGCTATATTGCATACTTATTCTTTTCTTTTCTTCAGTTTTTTTAGTGGATTCTTGATTAGGGCCACTTGCTCCATTATCACTCTTCTCATCTTTACCTTCTGTTTTCTTGGCTTCTTTACTTTCTTTTTTTTCAGATTTCTCAGATTTCTTTTCTTCTTTTTTGGTTGATGGAGTTCTTGTTGGGAAAGAACCACACAAATGCAATGAAGAAACTTCAACTTAAAAGAATTTTCACAACTTCAGAAGACACATGAAATTTCTTACTTGCTGGTTTTATCACTTGATGCAGTCTTCTTATCTCCCATGCTTCTACTGGAACTAGATTTCTCATCACTTTCCTTCTTCAACTCCTTTTTAGAGGGATCACCTTTCACCTATATTTTTTTACCAAAAGCAAAGAGTTTAATACAGATTCTTACATTAGATGGTCTATTTTGGGAAAAGTTTTCATCTTATTAAACCTACTTTCTCAACAGAAATTTGTTGTCCATGCAGCTCTGTTCGATGAAGGTGTGCAATACATCTAGCCACTTCTGTACTAGAAGACATTGTTACTATGCCATAACATTTTGCCCCTGGGCTTCGTGCATTTGTGACCACCTTTGCACCAAGCACCTACATAAACAGGTAAAATTTAGGTTTTGAGAGAGACATTTCTAGTGAGGAAGCGATGGTATTCCAATAACGTTTTTAAAAAACCAAAACCACCCCAACAACAACAAAAACCCACTTCACTAGAAAGACTGACACTCACATATAATCCCCAGGAAGCTGCAGTTTTGGGAACTTTATCCCAGCTTCCACATCAAGGCATATTAATGCTTACATCCTGTTTTGACCTGTCACAATCTCATGCACGTTATCTAAATGTTTCTTTTGACAGTTACCATTAAAATTCACTCACAGAAACACTACTGATCTGAATTTGATGGTGCACCTCTGACAGATGAACCCCCACAAAAGTCAGCAGCTGCCAATTAACAGCAGGAAGGTGTAAGCAGTATTATGTAGTAACTCAATAAGGGAGCCAGCTCTTCAAAGGCATCTAGCCAATGTGTCGATTAAGAAATTTTATCAACCAGCTCTTTGACACCTTTCTTGAGAAAGCATTAAGCTTTGTGTTCCTGGTCCTTGCTAGAAGTTCTGTAACTTCTGGAGCCAGTCTTCTTGGTGTAGTTGTGCTCTAATGCAACAATTTTATCCTTCTAACAACCTGTAATGGTACAGTCATTTAGGAATGAACCATTTCCCAATCAATTTAAAATCGGGAAGCTAAATAACTACAGGTACCAATCATCTTTACAGCAAAAGCAGCCAAGGAATTGGAAGTTTTAAGAAAATATACTCTCAGGTTTCAACACTTACAAAGTCATTAAATAAAATCACCCAAGAAATTGATTTAAAAAATAATAACCAATCAGTACATAGTGATATCAAGTGCACTTGATATGCACAGTGCTCAGGTTCTAACTAGTTTCCAAGATTCAGTAACGTCACAACTGCACAGGCTTATACAAACGCTTTGAATTCATGTTATTACCAGCAACTCCTTTGAGGAAATGAGAACAACTGCAACAAAAACTGTTCTCAGAAGACTGCTTAGCTTATATGGATTCTGCATTGCTTAGGGAATTTGTATGTTAAATTAAACCATAATGCAGGAAAACAGACTTAGTTTAAGCAGTCTATAAAAAAATTCATAGTCATTAAAAGAGCCCCTAAAAGAACAGACTATCACATATTTTTACCTATTTTCCCATTCATAAGCCCTCAAAACGCATTTTAAAACAGTCTCACAAAGCAGCAGGTTCTAGAAAGACCATTTGTATTACAATTTTACTGGTTAGCACATTACCTTACACTCATGGTTAAATACAGTTGCTGCAGAAGAACACAGCCATTGTTATTTAATGAAAAAAAAAATAAATTAAAGCTAGTCCTGACCAGTCATATTAGTGACATTTCTTTTGCATCTATCTTACCTCTACAGGAAGAAAAATTTCTTATAAAATTAACATATGGTTCTTCCTGTAAGCATACACTCTTACTTCAGATGCTGAAAATACGGGGGTTTTAGATTATGCTGGTTAGACATTTAATCTCAGACTTTTATTTAAATCAAGTATTACTCAATTTCTGTAACTGAATAAAGGAGGGGAAAGAAACACACACAACACACATGGCATCACACCCCATGAAATACCTTTCCGTATTTGCCAAAGAGATTTTTCAAGTCAGCAGCTTTTGTGTTGGAAGACAGTCCACTAACCCACAGGTTTCTAGTCGAACTTCCACTGCTACCACTAACACTGCTTGCACTTCCTGAAACAAGTTTTACAAAACAGCCAAAAAATTAAGGAGACAAAGTATCATGAATATTGAACTAAACTGTTGCTGAAAAGAGAAACTTAGCCCGTTACCTTTAAGTAACTGTTTATCCGGTTACCTTTCTTGAAAAGACTTCTATATAAAGAAAATATATGCCGTAAGATTTCATTAATTTACCCATGTATTGAGACCAACAGCTTGGTTAACTCATACCCAAATGACAGAGCTAGAAAAATTATACAATTCTTTGTTAAAGGCATGCTTTACCCCTCATATGGGTATGTACATTTAGCTTCAACTTTTGGTTCTTATCAATAACTTTCATCCAACAAAATCTTTTTTAGCACCCAGTATTTTTCTTCATCAGGATGTCTTTACACTGCTCACAGCACCAAAGAGATGGCAGAAAGGTAAATAGAGGAGACTTAGGTAATCCTAGCCTCCAGAACAATGTGGGCAATTTCCACAACTTCTTGAAGTATCTGCCCTCCATCCAGAACTGCTTTTTAAAAATACTGCTGGATGTAGAACTGGATGCAACCCACCAAAATGATTTCCTGCATACTAAGGAAAGCACTGAAGAAAAGCTGGAAAAACATTATGTGCCTTAAAGACCACCACCCACCCCCACATATTAGCCATTTTTGCAACAACACAGAACTAAGAACTTGAGAGATTCATGTAATCTTATCCCAAATGTATTTTGGTCTTTCATTGTTTAATTCAGCTTGTTGTTTGCTGCTAAATATATGAACTGCTTCCGAGTATGTTAAAATGTATGTAGCCATACAGGCAAGCCGAGAACTGGATCTCTAGCTAAACAGTTGGAAAAATCTGGTGATGTGCAGAGTCTTAAAAGGTAATTTAACCACCCTGAGGAAAAAGGGTAGTTTTCCTTCTTCAATGCATTAAGACGAACTAAGAACAAAAGGCAACCAATCTCAGTCTTGATAATCCTAGATATCTTGACAAACCGTGATACTTAGAATATCGTTAAAGAGCCACTATACTGGCTTTGGCTATGTATTTTAAGATAGGCTGATGACAGTTACTATTACAGTTATGATATATGCTATATGAAAGGAGATTTACTGTATCTTTATTTAATTTCATTGTAAGCATATAATTACTGTGAACAGACATGCATCTACAGAAGACTGAGTTATGTCTGTCACAAAAATTTCTCCTCAGAAATTAATTTATCAGGTAGAGTTCTAGTCATCCATTAGTGATATGCAAGAGATTCTGTGACAAATTTTTTGGCAGAGAGTTAGTAGGCAAAATAAGGAGACACATAAGCTTGTATAAATGCATTTGTTCAGCTATGGAGTATCAGTATAACTGGTGACATTAACGTGCTCTTGAGCTCCACTCTGTGAATTTGTAATCATAGTACAGAGTTTTATGGTAACAGACAAACTCCAAGGTAGACAAATACTTCCAACTTTAATGCACTAAACAGCCAAAAGTGCAATTTTGCTAGCTGGCATCTCAGCTGTTCTACTTGGTTGAAAGTTCTCATTATTTAAAAATGAACTAGAGTTAAGACAAAAAATGTCACTGGCGTTACATTTAAGTACTTGCAATTATTTTTTGCTTGTTCTGCGTATAACATCAACCCAAACCATTGTATGTAAGTTACAGTAGGTGTATCTGAAAATTACACCTTCTCATCTAAACAAAGGCTTAGGAAACAGTGAGTGGAATTTGCTCCCAACAGTGTTTTGAAATAGGAGAATGTATTTTTTATTAGAATAAGCATTTTTGATCTTATGAGTAATCTGCCATAAAGAGAAAAAAAATATGTATAGACACATATGTATAGCAGCTAATGACTACTGTACCTCTGGCATAATTTATTACAGGTGGACAAGTTCAGTTATATAAGCCACTTTAGTATGTGGGAAGAGACTTCTCACACAGGAAGGCATTTAGGTCAAAACAATACTACCCTAATTTGTAATAGTTACCTTTATCATCCTTTGATGTTGTCTTGCTTTCTTTAGACTCCTTAGTAGAGCTAGAGAAGCAAATTGAAAATCAGAAAAAAAATGAAAATACAGGATTCGGCAAGTGTTACATTTTATACTACTAATAGACAAGTTAACATTTCAAAAAATAAAAATAAAAAAGGGCTAGACTGTATATTTATGCTAATGATTCCCTTATGGATTCTTGCACTGATTTTCCCCAAGATGCCTGAAGATCTAGATTTTCTGACAACTCTATTCAGTGGATATATGGCAATCTTCTCCAGATTTCAGGACGGGGACTTGACTTCATTTTGTGTTCTTAGAACTGATAGCTGTTCATTACCATCATCACAAGGACATTTAAAAAAATCGTCAATTTGAAAAAAAAAATAAATAAATGCTGACAATTCGACAATGCAATCAGTAGGATATAGTGTCTATACGAAGATCTTGAATTTTAAAAAATAACTTATGGCGGTCAAAAAAAAAATCTATAGGCAGGAGCATAGGATACTAATTATAAGATTCTTGCTGCTACCCCCTTAATGTAGAGTGATCTTATTGAATGCTGGTACTCAGTATCGTAAAGAACTGACATAGAAAAACAAACCTCTTTGCTTGACCAGAGGCCCCAGTAGACGAGGGACCTTTCTTCAAAGTATCCTTTTCTTTGTCTCCAGATTCTGCTTTCTTTGAACTTTCTCTGGCTTCCTTCTTGACAGGATCACCCTTCACGCAGTCTTCCTTCTTACCATCTTTATGGTTCTCAGTCATCTCATAGTCCTTGCTTTCCTTCTCCAGGCTCTGTGAAATGGCATCCTGCCCATCCTTTGGCTTACTTGCTTCAGAATCTGTAATTTTCACATTTTTACCTGTTTCTAGGAGGTCATCACCATCAAAATCCAGAGTGATGGCATCTTCAGCCTGGATTGTAACCGATATGTTATCATCCTCAGCTTCTTTCACAGAAGTGTTAGCTTCCATCTCTTCGTGAGCCGTGTGATCAGCCTCAGCTAGGCTTTCTTCTGAAGGAAGAGGTTTAGATACTTCTTGTGTACCATCACCAGAACCTGCTTTATCTAAGAGGATTTAACAGGAATAAATATGGCAAAAGAAGAAGTTTAAACAATTTCATATGCATAAGCTAGAATAGGACCTAGAAAATACAAAGCCAGTTATTAGCACTGATGGAAGGTTAGAAAAAAACACAAGGTGTATTAACACAAATATAAATCCTTTACCCAGGATCACTTATTCTTCATGGCAAAACACATTTTCTAGAAACAAATACCGAAACATTAGGAGGGAGAATATGGTTCCATCCTGGAGGTACCCGTTCTTCATAAGAAGTATCCATTTTCCAGTTTAGGATTTAGCGTTCCAGAAGAAAATAGTTGCATTGGATGCTCACAGTTTGATTTAATCCGTCCTTGAATTTTCCTGGTTCTAGGATGTCTTCCCATATCCGAAAGAGTTACAGTCTTGGAGAATTTCAGTCAGTCTCCCACGCTGGTGCTCTCTTGCTTTTCCTTTCTAAGCAGTTGTTTGGCAGTCAAGTTAGCTGTACA
Source organism: Aegotheles bennettii (assembly GCA_013398125.1). NCBI lineage: Eukaryota > Metazoa > Chordata > Aves > Caprimulgiformes > Aegothelidae > Aegotheles > Aegotheles bennettii. The sequence continues at coordinate 420,425 of VZRW01002940.1, forward strand.
AGGCTGCTGCAGAAAATGGAGGAGTGAGCTTTAATCCAGAGTTCGTAGACAAATGGTTCTTAATCTTCATCCATTGGACAGATTTTCCATCTCAGTCCCACATAGGCATCTCCAATCGTATTCTTGGATTTGCGCAGGTGAGACACTTCAGCCATAGGGTCCCTCGTAAACATGGAGTCTGTAGTTTCATCCTGTAACTTCAGTAATGTGCTTATTCCATCTTGTGTAAAGTGATGGTGTTCCATGTCCTTTCTAGTCCACAATACGTAGAATCCTTAAGACTTCTGTCCAGGAAGTCTGTTTACCCAAATGCGTTACATTCCTTCTATAGTTTCACTAATGAGCACAGCTTAAAAAAAACGTAGCCACTCCATAAGTTTCCAAACACCAGTATTTCTAAGTGACAGTGAGCCAAGTATATGATGGTCCATACATTTGTTAGGTGTTCAGTGTAAGGGTGTAATTTCACTCAATTCAGCATCAGTTACTGCAGTGCAAGTTGGAAGCTTTTGCATCAAGACTTACCGTATATTAATATCAGTCCTTGAATACTATGTGTTTTCATTAAGAATCATAGTATTGCAACTATATTATACATCCACCACAGTAACTGATGAAGTACTGTAATCAACTCTTAAGAGTAAAATAACTCTTAGGAGTGAAATAAACCCACTGACTGCAATGATTCCAGACGCTGAGCTTAATAAGGAGACAACTGACTCTTAGTACTGGAGACAAGCCTAGGATTAGTAAAGAGATTGAATATTACAAGAGAAAGCCGCCTGCTCTACCAGACTAAAGACCTCTGAACTCTATTAAACTTTAAACATACCTTTCTCATTTTCTTCATCTTCACCATCCTGCAAAAAAAGAAGTCAAGACTAAATGTCTTCTACTTTAAAACCTTAAGCAGAACAGTTCATATTTTTCACAGAATTTCTATCGTATGAAGGCAAATTAATGAACTGAAAACTATTTTCAAAGAAAAGATGGTCTAGAAACCAAGTCTGTGCACCTCCCTTGTCAAATCACTGAAAATTTGTATGAAACTTCAGTGGTATCTATCTGTAATACTTGCAGTTCGCAATTAGTTGGAACACGCAGCTACTTTCTTCCTCCCCTTAACTCAACAGGACATTTCTAAACTGCCCATGCCTTCCTAAAGCCTCGAGAATGGATATCACACTGCTGATTCCTACTTTCAATTAAGTGCAAGCAATCCATCATTAGCTTTAAAAGCTTAGGATGGAAGTCAGAAACTAGGTAGACTTCCTCCACTAAGTACTTAAAAACGAAACAGCGATTTTAATAAGTATTTACTTATTTATCATTAACCTCAGTGAGCAAGACATGCTGCACGAGATGTTCCTTTTCAGGTATCAATTCCATTTAACTTAGAATGAATTTCTGAACTTAAAAGATGTTACAGGTATTAGTATTAACAAAATTAAAACAACTGGCCCAAAACAACCAACACCCCTCCCAAACATTCTCCAAAGGCAAATTTCTATATAAAACAGGAGTTCTAAACTCCTGTATAGGCTGTATATACTATGCTAGTGTTTGGCATGGCCCTCTGAAGTGTTTTTAAGAGAGTGTGAAAAATATTTCTTGCTAAGTTTCTGCACTGAATACTCTTAAACTGTAGACAGGAATTTGCATTTAAGTAGGAAACCTTATTTGGAAATCACAATTATCTGCATTATAAAAAATATGAATGAAGTATTTCCATACTGTTTACCTTTACTGTATTACATCATCTGACTCTCTAAGATGCATGCTAGAACAAAAAGCCATTCTAAAGTGATCTTTTCCAACTGAACAGACATGACAACCAGCTTAACAGAACTGATTAAGAACTTACATGGACAGTTGGAAAAGTGTAATCTTCTATGTCTTGACCTTCATTTTCCTATGAGAACATAAGAGGGACTTGCTCAGCAAACTATCTGTAAGGCACTTACACGTTCAGAGAGTCAAGAGATTCAGTTAACTTAGAAAACATTTTAGTTAAGGGGATACACAATCAGTAAGGTGAATATCAGTAAGCAGTTCTCATGACTTGCATCTTTCAGTTCAGTGTTCAGATTACGCATGTCACTGCTAGTACCGGGGGAAAGGACCACTTGGGAACTCTGTATGGACTCTGTTAGAATTTATCAATGAATGCTACATTTGTTTCAGGACTATTCAAACACAAGTCAAGGAGAACAGAAAGAAAAAAGTACCAAATTATCTTTCTGAGATAAGCAAGACAAAGTGAAAAACTAGTTCTGACTGCCTAGCATTGAAGGCACACTAAGAAAAATGTACATTTTGCTGATCAAAATGCATGTAATATAAAACAAAGTACCTGACTTTCAGAATCCTTTTCTGCATCTTCTGTTGTCTCTGATGGTTCCAGATCATGGTATCTTTTCTTTTCTGCGGATTGTTTTGAATTATCTTTAGAATTCAAGTTCTCGTCTTCAACAGCTTCTTTAAAGTCCTTTAATTCATCATTTCCATCTTGATCACTTGCATCTTGAGTCTCTAATTCACCTTCCTTTTGGTGTGAACAAATATTTGGCATAAATAGGGATATTAGCTATGTTCTGAAAAATTCACTGCTAGAATCACTGTTTCTGCAAATAGTGTATCACATCCGTAATAAAAATTCATAGCATGTTTAAAAACCCACACACCTTCACACCCTTAGGTATCACAGCTGTGAACATAGTAAAAACAATGCTTGAAACTGCCACATAAATTAGCGCAAAGAAAATGGAAGCTTTTTTTTGAAAATAAGGCCAAACATTGAACTTAACAACGAACTGAGAAAAAAAATTTCATACTTTTATTACCTTGACAAAAGAATCATCTTCAACTGAAGCATCACCAGTTAATTCATCAGCTTCCTGCTTTTTACCTGAAATGACAGGATACGCTAATGACTAGAGTGGCTACATAGAGCGGGCTCTCTTTCAATACTGATTCTGTGTTGGGCCTTAGTTTATTATTCTCTATATGCTACAGTTTATCTGATCTGTTCACTATAACACAACCCTCCCAAAACTGAGTATTTTTAAGGTGAGTAGAAAAAACGTCAGCTGAGTGAGCATGAACAACCAATGCTGTTGCATAAACAAGCACTTAAATCCAAGTTAGTGATTTTAATACCAATCTGTCTGCTTTGAGTGATAATGAAATTCAGGAGAACACTAAAGTGTACATTTCCAGAATTACTGGAGTTAACTGGACTTTATGACTTAAGACTTTGGAAAGGCCTTACTTTATAGGATAATTAGGCAATACTGAGCAATTTAGGTTAGAGAGGACCGCTAAAGATCATCTAGTCTGCTCAACTCCTGCTCAAAAGCAGAGCTAAGTTCCAAGTGTGACCGTATTGCTCAGGGTTTTATTTAGCTGCATTTTTGAGTATCCACAAGTATGGCAATGGCATAGCCTCTCTGAGCCACCTTTGTCAGTGCATTTCATCACTAGAGGAAACAATCAGAAGAATTGAGTCAGGTGAAGCACTTAGGTTTTCTACGCGTTTTTTACTGTACTAAGGGCATGTTCCACTGAAGAATTGTTGTTCCAGCACACATGCACTTTTCTCTAATAAAGACAGCTCTGTGGAGATGATGACTAGACACAGTTCCCTTTGGAACCCATTGCATTTCCTTAATCTTCTGCAAAAACAAGACCAATGAACACTAGATAAAGAGATCTCCTTACAAAAACGCGCTTTGTAAAGCATTCTGTCTCTCTGATTCATTCTATCAAAGATTAGCCTATGCAATGGTTTTCAGCAGCTCAAGGTACAAAAGTGGTTCTGTTAGGAAGCAGCTTGACTATCTTTTAGTAAAATTCAGTGTCAATTCAAGCTGCAAATGAAATGGCAGTCATGATCAGCACTTAGTGCTTTATTTTTTGACATATCTTCCCTCATCCCTTTATCCTCTAATGAATAGCTAAATCAGTTCCATAGGTATTAAATAGAAAAGAAAAGCTTAAGCCGAAGTTTGATACAATATGGACATTTCTGCCACCTGGAATAGTCAATTTTTGTCAAGCAATTAATTTCCATAGTCTTTCATACACAGTTCTTAACTACATTTCAAAGCTGGAAACTGCTCAACTGTTTTGGTTTTACTTATATTCCATTTGGTTTTACTCATTTCACTCAAAGGCAGCACTCTGACAGTACTCCTATATACAGCACGTTGTTTTGAGTTGAGACACAAACTAGATTCCAGGAAAAGACATATGGCAGAAATGATTTCTATAATTGCAAAACATGAAATCTAAACACTCAGACCTAAATGCATAAAGAGAACCCGATGCTTCATTTAAAACAAACAAAACATTCCTGTTTAAGATTTGTAATGCAATAGATTTGTGAGATTTAGGTGAAGCACAGGTATAGTAAGGGAAACTGGCTTTCCTCAGAAAGACGAGTGCACTTACACTGGAAAGGACAGGTTTTTTTATGCTTCACAGCTAATGCCTGAAAGCAAGACTAACCCAAATCTTATATTACTATTTTGGCATTCAGTGATAGAATCTACAGCCACAGATATCTTCAATATAAGTAAAAAGCAGTGTGACAGCAAGGATTTCTATACACATTAACTATTTTCTGTTATACCCCTCTCAAATTTCAGTTCTTTAGTTTGTTAAACCATAAAGTCCAAGTTTTTCCTGCATCCCACATCCACTTAAGCATACACAGAGACAGCAGATGCTAGATGTATTTAGCAACTACCTAGCATGTACTGTCATGAAAGCTACCTAAATTCACTCACTTTGCCTGAGGAAACCTGGCAGGTAAACTAGAACCCAGACTTTGTAAGGAATAGAAAAGTAAGTTTACAAAGCTACCTCAAGTTAGTCATATCACTCTGCAATGGCAGCTAAAGAACTGTATTTTACTTACATGTCCCCATCAAGAGAAATTCATACCTATCAGTAATGAAGCTGTCCATATCTTTTGTTTGCTGCTAGATTAAGCCAGACAGGACTACATGCTTTCATTAGCCTTCCATTAGTCAGTCTGTTTGTCTTTCTTTGCAATAAGAAGGCACAGGAGACCTGAACAGTGGCATAGGAGACCTGAACAGTGATCTCAACATTTCAGCTTCAAAAGTGGCAGGAAGTCTGCTTTCCCTCTCAGTTCTGTGTTTTGGGTTACTTTGATCTGGTTAGAATCACACTGCTCAAAAGTGGCACTTCAAGGTACTGATACAGATAGCTTTCACACGTTGGTGCAGTAACTTGCCAAAAAGCCAGTGTCCACAAAAATTCAAAACTGATACTCTTCCACACTGATACTCTTCCACAACAGGCTACTGAAAGGCACACTTGGCTCATAATTTCACATAACTAAAGTCTGATTGCAACAAACATCTGTCAGAAACTGTTTCTGTGAACTTATTCAAGACTGGTATCACTTTGAGGAAAATAACGGATTAAAAGGTATGTTAACAATTAAGTCAGAACAGCTGGACCTTCTGCAGACAACAGGCACAACAGGTCTCAATTCATACAAGTTGTCCACACACAATAAAATTTATGCACAGGTTATCCATGAAGTGGCTACTGAAAATGTCAGTGGTATAAGCAGCACTCACCACAAATCTGGATGCCTAACACCACAAACGCTTATTTACCTTGGAATCATGGCACTCCTTTATAAACCATACTCAATCCCTTTTCTGTCAATGTCAACTGCTTCACACCGTAAAACTGCAACAGACTATTTACAGAGAAAATTAATATTCTCCTTAGAAATAATCAGAAGATTTAGAACATCTTTCAAATGTTGGTTTAACATTATGCAGGTTTAGCGTTCATCTCATTTACAAGCCTTACAGTAGCATAAGCTTGTTCTACCTATTCATAGTCCTCTGCACTAGAAATTCAGGCCATTTGAGTGCACACAGAATTACAGAGGAGCGTATTTTAGACAAGTCTTAAACAAAATAGACATCTGCATCTCGTGCAGAAGTAGAGTGACACCCTCATCATAAACTTTTAGAATAGTCAGTACTTGCATTTCTTCTGTTACTCCTGCTGAAACCCCCAACAGGCAAAAGGAGGCAAAAGGGAAGAAGGGAAAATCTTTACAATGGAATAAACTCTTTATAGCATTATTTAATTAATAAGTCTGCTGCAATCTGAATAGTATCATCAGCCACAATATTAACAAAAGCAAACTATCACGTTACATTTCTGTATTCTTAAATGGTATCATAGGATAACATGAATATTCAAGTCTTCTTAATATTTAAATCTTCTTCCATCTGCTGATGGAAAGCAGCACTTAAACTGGTCCTCACAGATGTGCTGGAGTAACTCTTACCTCCAGCATCCTGAAACCAACCATCACAGATACCAGGGGTTTGGCTAAAGATGGCCATGAAGGGATTTAAGTCATGTAGACGTGGCACTTAGGAATATGGTTTAGTGGTGGAGTTGGCAATGTTGGGTTAACAGTTGGACTTGATGATCTTAAGGGTCTCTTCCAGTCTCAATAATTCTGTAAAGTACCTGCAGGATACTACTCTTAGTCATTGATGTTTTTTATAAAGGATCTACTTTGCAAAGTCAGATACTCTCTAGAGAATCACTGTCTTGCTCATAACGTTTGCCATCATTTGCAGTCATATGATTAAACATCCATAACACTTTCTAGTGCAGCTCAGATATATCACTCACCCCCACTTTAATGAAATTACTTGGGAAGTATTTGGCAAGATTACTTCTTCCTATCTGAGGGCACATGGAAGCTTTACCTACAGTTTGCTGTAAACCATTTGTATCTAGCTTCAAAAAGGCACAATGTATATTAACGTAAACTATGAAAACAACTTTCAAATACTGGAACCACCTATGCAAAGTGTTTCCAAGTCTGCTTGTTATTTTTCAAGTGTTGGTCACAACTTGAATTTTTATCATCCATACCGAATGTGGGTTATTTTAGCCTGGTAATTCCCTTCATCCAGAGAAAGATTCTCTTCTATGCATCATCTACTTACTAATATGCAAGAAGAAAACCTAGTTTAAAAGTAATGTTCTCTTTACAAATAATTTACATACACCTTTCCTCAAAAGAGGAGAATATATTAATTTCCTTATAATGTACTCTATCTGGAGTAAAACATTTGAGAAAGAGTAGGGTCTCAACAGTTGGTTTAATCTTGACAGAAATACTTAAAAGTTTGCAGGGATATAGAGTGTGATTGAATGCCACTGGTCAGATACCTATAGTAATAAATTAACAAACCTACTTTGTGCGCCAATTAAGACAGACATTCCTTGTAATAGTAAGAGCTCTAATTAGCATGCAACAGCACTGTGTGCAAGTGCACACCTCCCCAAAAATATTTGGAGAAGTCACTTTTCAATCTTTACTATTTTATCCAGCAACTGGAAAGCAGATCAACAGAACTAGTCACTAGCAACAAAGAAGCTACCTGCTTGCCTTAAAAAAAAAAAATTAAAGAATTTTTAAAACCAGGTCAACAAAGGTCAGGAAGAAGATTAATTTAGAAAACTTATTCTGAAAAATATTTATTTAGAAAAAATTGAAAACTTGGGATTTTCAAGACTAAAATCAAGGCACTTATACTAACACCCTGCAGATTACATCACATATGTAACACAGCCATAAGACAGTGCAGTCCCTATCTTTCTCACTTAATGATTCACTGGGGAGAACTCTGATCTTTCTCTGGGCAAGCTCACAGCACAGTGTTTCAGAAATCAAATCACAGAACGATAGTAACAGATGTTAACAACTCAGAAGAAGAAATAGCAAACTAACAGCTTGTTGCCTTAATATTCCTGAAGGACAGATGACACTACGACAGATTATTTCCCTTATTTCACTCTCCTTCTGAAGGCAAACAGCATACAACTTATGTGTGTGTGTTTTAAGTAACTAAACAAAGAAGTCAAAATTAACTGGGCGATAGAATAAGCCAGCCACTGTTAGTTGTCAGTATTTGACACAGTATTGAAACAGTATTGCCAAATGGGAAATTCAGTTGGAAACTAGAGACCTACTTAAGACACAAAGTAATAGGTGTCTAACTGGCCTTAGAAACTTGAAGAGCAGCAAATAAACTTCCCTACTCTGAGGTTAAAATATATTAGCCTAACATCTGGTTTTAATCCACACTAATTCCAAAACTGGGCAGAAAAGTATCTTTCAATCACCAGGTTCTGATGTATCAATACGCTACAATCTTTTTGACTGCAGATACTTCAAAGGAATGTTCACATCAGAAACATTTGAAAAATATAAAAAAATATTTCACACCAGCAGTAAAGTAACTTCCTCTAGATACCAGAATAAGTAGCAGAATGTTCAGGCTTGAGAAGAACAGTCTTTTCTGAAAACCACCATCTTTGTAAAAAACCAAAAATCTATCCATAGCCACTAGATTCCAGGGTGGAGAGGCACAACCAAGGTAATTAAAGATGGAGCACTTGTATCTGTTCCATCTTTAAGCTTTCAAACTTTATTGACAAAATCAACTGATCTTACCTGTATAGCTCTTCTGATTAATCCCAAATATTTAACTAAATTAACTTCTGGATAAAGTGTTAGATTTTGACTAACTTTGCATACATGACTGATCAAGGATTCTTGTTGGATTACAGAACCCTTCTGCAAGCATTCTTAAAGTCATGATGCAAAATCCTCCAGTTATACACCTTCTCAATGAGGATCCACATGGCTCCCTCTATTATCTCAATTTTGGGGCAAGTCAGTAAATTTTAAATATGACTCCTTTTTCATACAGTATCTTATGCTGCAAAATTTGATATGGGACATAGGCAAGCTGCTGTTTGTTTTCAGAAAGAAAGGTCTGCATTCAAACCGGTTCAGTCAAGGCCTTATTCTTCTACCTAGTGTTTTACAGGTGTTTATTCCCTATCTCATAGCAAGTTGGTTTTGTATCATCATTGTCGAAAGCTTGTCACGGTCCACTGAAAATCTGCAATATATACTCAGATCATAAATTATTCACCAGGGCATGACAAAATTCTGTTCTATGACAGAAAGTCCCATCCTTAACCTCATTCCTGTTCTCCATTTTTGTCAAACCACACACACAAAAAGCAATAAGAGGAAAAACAAATCTATCACTCTCACACACACACTATTTCTTCTCTAATTCAGCCTGCATCAATATTCCAGATCAAGTTTTTCTAGTTGACAGTGCTAAGGAATTAAGGTCTGTGGGAAATGTGAGATGTCTAAGAGTTGCAGTTAAACTGTCTACAACAGACACTCAGATCTAGAACTGATAGCTATCCAATACAGCTCGCAAGTTTTCTGAAGAGAAACCTCCTTCCTCCCTCCTGTTCAGCTCTTTCTGGCTGCTATGAGGAGGTTAATCCATTATTCCCATTCCCTGGCTCTTTCTTTGCAACTCCAACAAATATCTGATATTCCTACCCTCTTTTGCACAGCAATGATAGCATGGAGAAAAAAAATAATGTAGGACTAGTAGTGCCATTAATTCTACCACTGGGCAGCAGCAAAATAATTAAAGACTCATTAGCATTAGTTTGAAGCTGTGGGACAGAGCAAAAGACTACTCACAGTGAGGAGCACATGCAAACCCAAGGAGGTTCAAGATAGTTGATTCTAAACAAAAACTCAGTCCTACTGAATTCAGTTGATGGACATGCATCTCCCACATGCCTCTGGCAGCTTCCTAGTGACACATTAGGGAACGGATTTTTGAAGTGCTAGATTTTCAAGTTTTGAAGGATATTTTCTGGTTACTAACAACTTATTTCAGTGGAAAGTAGCAGAGAAGGAGACACCATCAGAATCAGCAGCTAACACACACAAGGAACAGTTAAAAAAAGAATGTACTCTTTCTTGTAGTTAGAAGTAAACCAGTAAGACCAGAAAAGATTTTCTCTACACGAATTATTGAGTTTTTCATGTTCCACGCTCAGAGATTAATACAGCATGAACCTCTCACATTTTTGGCTCAAAATTTTTTGCTCATAAGACTTGTAATCCAAAAAGTAATGAATGAGGAAAAACTCTTGCGCTTGCAAAGTGAATAGATAAGAACTTCATGAAGGTCATGTTTTACTTTGTGGTTTACCAAGAACGTACGTATCATGCATACACCTTACAATGCAATTCCATAGAAGGGGTGGCAGAGGACACCTACTGAAGCCCTGACTCGGGCAGCAATAGTAGGAAAACTGCTTTTGCAGAAGCAGAGTAGTATAACTAAACAAGAAGCCAGTTACAGAACATCATGCATATCATGATATTAGTTTGGAGAATAGGAGGAGGAAAAGCAGCAGATAAGAGAAGTGTTCATCACAGCAGAACAAGTAGCCATTTCGATTTCTACATGAAAAATCGGAGAAGTGTTTTCTTATTTAGCTTACATGTAGTTTTCTTAAGCATCAGTTATATTTCTAGAGTAGGGAATAAAGTAATGTCACAGAATGAAACGAAACCACATTGTGAAAATTTCCTTTCACTTTTCTAGTGTCAAAAGCATAAGTAAGCTATTCAAACTTTCTAAGCAGATATATTTTATTATTAAATTTCCCATTCACAGCACCAGACAAAAGCATAATCACTTCCACCACCAAACTTTGCCTAAATGACAGTGGTGTAAGACTGACCATTTCCAAAATAGGTACTTACAGCGCATGTATGAACATTTTTAGTACGTATGTTCAATGAAGAATGCTATGCATAAAACTGACACTTCCTTTCCCAGTATTACTTGATTACAGATGGTTCCAAAACAGAAAACAAAAACTCAAACAAAAATCTCCCAGAACACAAAGTTACACAACAGTATTTAAATACTTACACAAAAGAAAACACGGCCAACACAATCACTGCCAAACAGACCTGTTTATAATCTAATTATTTTTTACAACAGAAAAACTAAAATCTCTATTAATTAGACATTTCACAGTGAGCCTTCAGAGCCCCCTGAGGAAATCTGTATCTATAAATCCTGTCCTCAGTAAAAAGGATGCTAATAAGCCCACAAAACACAGTCCTCTTCAGGTAGTGACCCCCTATGACATATTATCATACACTCATCACTAGCCTTGGTCCAGCACCTCCTCATGGCTAAATAAACTCTTAGTTCTCCCTTTCCTGTTGCACAGATACTCTCAGACACTACAGAGATATCCATTTCCAGCACCAGAGCTACACAGCAGTTCCTATACTCGCTCTACACGTGTAACACCCCACATCCAGGATCTCTGTTCAACACAGCGTATTCCAAAAATCTCACAGATCACCTACACAGCCCCAACACACACAGCACAATCCCCAGGGTCTGCAGGCAGTACAGCCACTACCTCATAACACACCTCTTAAGCCACCCATTTTCCATACACATGCAGCATATCCCTATGCACTGCCTATACACAGTGACTGGAAACGGATGAGTAAGGCAAAAGATGAGATGACAGCAGTCATAAACAGTAAAGTCACAACTGTATCTGATCTACAGGCTGCAGTTCCACACTCTTTCTTTAGGTGATATATGCAACAAAAACTGCTAAAGAACGTAATGTGTATCAATAGATCTTAACCTTTGCCTTTAGCTGGTTTCTTGGTGGGTGTGTCAGCCGAAACAGTTATTTCAATATTATCTGGATCGCCTCCTTCCTCTTCAATAGCCTAAATGAGACAACAAATAAAACTTTTAATGGATTTCAGTGGAGCAGCTAGACAATCTGACTTCAGCAGAAGTCAGTGAGCCAAACTATTACTTTTTTCCCCCTCTCAAAAGTATTTTTTAAGACGCTTTGGGTTAAATCTTCCACGTAAAGCTGAGGGAGCAGACGGGAACGGGAACGGCAGGAGTTTAAGCTGTTAAAATGTCATTTTCCAAGGACAGCTTATCGGGGATCAATCAGCACGTTTCTCTTCCGAAGCGTAACACCAGGCGGCCGCCACGACACCCGCGATGACATGAAGGGCAGCACGAAGGCGGGAGGGAGCAAAGCACACGGCCGCTACAGCAGCAGCCAGCC
>VZRW01002940.1:441475-483583 GCA_013398125.1 Aegotheles bennettii
TCACGCCGTTTGTTCCGTGGTTTCGCTCGGTGCCTGCTGACGCACAAAGCGGCACCTTCGCTGCGGAGCCGCGGCGCCCCGGGTCCGTCTCCTTGAGCGGTTGTCACAGACCCTCCCGCGGGGAAACGGCTCTGTCGGTGCGCAGGGGGGCCTTGGGACGCCGGCTGTCTCCGAGGTTGCTGTGCTGTTGCTTAACCCGTATTAAAAAATATTAATTGTCAGATGTTGTTTGCCTGGTGAAAGGAGGAAGCAGCGCTCATCCCAAAGCACAGGCCGGGATCTCCAGCGGAGCGTCGGCCTCCAACCGTCCCCGGGATGGGCAGGTGTTCAGGGTCTGTGCACTTCCTGAAGGGTCTGTGCTTCGGTCACTAGGGCTGAGCATACAGCCGTGGAATTTTTGGTTGGAGTAAGCTCTTCCGTGGCTCGGAATGGTTTTGTAGAATCACAAGCAAGTCCTGATTGCTTTAGCAATGATACCCTTAATTCCTGATACACAAGTACTTCTCCAGAAGAAGATGCAGTGCAGGAAGAAATAAGATCTTGCAGTAATAGCCCAACTTTATTTGATTTTAATGAGATTACTTCAGAAACAAATATTTGACAAAAAAAGATAAGAATTGACTGCTTGGCATGGAGACTTAGGTAGCATTTATCATGGTGGTATTTTTTTATTTAAACTAATAAAGGAAAAGGAGGTTTTCACGTGGTGAAATAAGGCCTTACATTGTTGTAACCAGTAGAAAATTTCAAAGATAGATTAATTCTGGATACTTAATAGAAACATTTTTGAGGAAAACTAATATAAAAAGATTTGGAATATTTTGTCACTCTTAGAAGTTAAAGCTTCTCATGGTTCACATACCTGTAGTCCATGCTATCAAAGTAATTTTCCACCGATTTAAATATTTTTACTCACTTTTTGTTGGATAGAGGGACTACCTGAGGCAAAAAACCCATAAAAATATCAAAACACCAACTAGAAAATTGTTAGCCAAGATTATCACCAATTCAGATTTTTACTCTTGCTAGTGTTGATAGGGAAAGGTGTGATCTTGGTTCATTTGATAAAGTGAACATCAAGTCACCTTTCTCATGATGTCACCTGCAGTATGAAATGAACTATTGAATTCATAAGACAGGGAAGAGCTGTGTGCACACTTTGTTTTCACTTCATTTAAATAAAAGCGTATAAGATGCCAAGCTTTCTGTTTCAAAACTCTGGAAATCTTGGATAGTTAAACATCTTGTTTATTTTTATCGATGGTTGAAGCCCTGGCAGCTACAGCTGTGGTTATGTCTGGTATCGGGAGCCGGGGGTGAACAACAACTCTTAGTATTCATGCATATTTCACATTTCCTTTCAGAATCTGGATGAGAACATTCTGACCTTTCAGAAATGTGTCTTTTATGAAGCAATGGCTTTTGTGAAAGTGTATTGAGAGTATATCTCAATATATCTTTGACTTGCACTTTATCTTGAAATGAATAACTTTATAGACCTGCATAACCAGCTCAGTTCTAACAGCCCTGTCTTTCAGCGGAGGTGGCCCTGTTGCAATGACATTTAGCTGGCAGCAGTTACTGCCTTTTTTCCACAATGAAGAATCTTCCATTTCAGTTGTTTGTATTTCCTCTAATGGTAAGGACATTCTTTTGAGAAGATACAGGTAGCAGTGCCCCCCTCCCTAGCTGATGAACTGTGGAGGCTTAGATGTCAGGAAGTTGAATAACTGGGTAAAAAATTGCTGGGGGTATGGGACAGGGAACGGGATGATTTAATTATTTAATTAATGTGTAAACAATGGGGATAGTAGAGATGGATTTGCTGTAGGCAGGTGTTGTTATAAAGAATTCCCCACTTTCTAGTGTGCAACCTCTTTAGGTCAGTTTTATCACCAGATATGTAGTGCTTTGACTGTTTGCATGTCAGTGAGATTGAGATTTGGAAGCATGTATATTGAGTAGTGTCATGTGGGACACATCTACAACATGGGAGTAGGATAAATACTCCCAGTCATAGTCTGTTTAAGATTTGTCAGTGTAAGTGACAGTGATCTGCTGTTTCCAAAGTCTACAGTGAAAGGAAACATGAAATGTATTCGCAGCCAAAGTGTTGCACTACTGAACTTCCTTCAGGCTGAAGTTAAGGTCAGTGTTTTTCTTGGTGGGCCTAACAGGGTCAGGCCTAACAGAAACTCCTAATGGAGCAGAGGGGAAGGAAGAAAGGAAAACATTTCTTTCACTAATCCAAAATTTTGCTAGCAAGATTATTTTGCTATTTTACATGTTTTATTTAGTTTATACTCTTTGGAAAAGTAACTACTGTGAATTAAGTGATGTCTTCCTTATTAAGTGTTTACCAAGTGAAATCTGATTAGGCTGGTTCTTGACTTTACTAGCAAGAGGCTTCCTTCTGTATTTTTTTTTTGCCAATAAAATGCGGGCCTAATACTTGGCTTCTGTCAAGTAAAAAGTGTTCTATTACCTTCTGCTGCTTGGCTCTACTGGGTGAAGAGTAGAGAGGTCTGCTGCACTGCCCTTCTGTCTTAAACTGGTAGATCTACTTGATTTAGTGTCTGAAAAATCCTGTACTTCTCACAGGTTTCCTGAAGAACAGTATAAAACTGTCCTACTGGTTGATTTCATAGTTATACTTGCAAGGTTAGCAGTTATGGCAAAGATCATGTCTTACTTTGCTCCTCAAAACTTTATCAAGAACTGTCTGCAAAATCACACTGCATTGAGAACAGTTACACATACCTCAAAGGTCAAAACTACCAAGGAGACTAAGAAATAATTTGTTTAATTATTTTTTTGATGACTCTGTAACTCAGAACTTCCCTAGCTTTCTCTAGAAACAATACTCTTAAAGATGGTTGAAGCAGAATTCCTATTTAAGCTCTTACACGCCAATAAAAAAAGTGTATTTTGTCATTCTTTTATAAAGCTACAACTCCTTACACCTAAGTTCATTGCTGTTATGTTTGTCTTGAAGTTTGATGAAGCCAAAGCATTCCTGATAGCTAAATCATAATGCTTATGTCTTAAAACCATGATTTATATAGTGTTAATGTAGCTGAGTTTAAGCATAGGACAGAGCAAAGAAATGTCTAGACTGAAGAATGTGCTTTTGAACACCATGTTTGTCAATTCCAGCTGCTTGCATCCATTGTGCAAAGTCAAACCTTGCCCAGGTGCATGTGTGCGTGCTAGTGCTTCACGATGATTGATGTTAGGATTTCTATGGGTGCCTTATGGTCTTGGACTGATTCATAGGGTGTTGTGGGAGAACTAACTCGTTTGTAGGACTATGCAGAACTGCTCTTAGCCTGCCAATTCATCTAGCTGAGGCACTTCCAGCTGCGCCTGCTCCTTGCATTTTGTCTATTCCAGCTGGAGCCGGGCCACAGTCCTAGGGAAGAGCTCTTCTGTTTGTAGCTGTCCTGTGCTAGAATCTATTAGAAGGTGTGAGAGACAGAGACTTTTGATAGTCTCTCTGTAGGAATACCATGATGGCAAGTCTCAGAGGTGAATGATAGCACTGCATAAGAGAGGCATTCTGTAGCTGTGCTTTAGGTGGCTTGACGTTTCTGTTGCAAGATAATTGCTTTACTGATATGAATTGACTTATGCATGAGGAAACCAGCCTTGAAGGTCTCAGAGGAATATTTTTCAGAGATAAAATTAAGGAGGCTTTGCTGGTCCAGAGGATGGATACTGTTGGGTTACAGTAGTTTACGGTACAGTTACTGTGGTCTGACTGAGATGGCTTTGTAAAGGTTAGTAAGAGTAGTATTGTACTTGAAATAACATTGTTTAAGAGTACGATGATGTCCCTAGAACTGGCTGCAAGGAGTGAGTAAACCTGCCTGCATTGCTGTGGCTTGTGTAACTGTAGCACCCCTCTGCAAAAAGCACAAACTCTTCTGTCTGGGCTGAATGTAATGGAGTATCTTTGGGAGACCATAGACAAGAAGCTGTCTCCAGCACAGTATCATGCAGTTATTCTGAAATACTGTACTTTTCTGTAGGCCAAAAGGTAAGTATTCTGCTCAGAGAAGTCTCAGGTAATTCTGTCGTTTAAAAATTGGAGTATCTGTCATCACTGTGACTGCATTAAAGCAAACAGAAAATTGTGGTTTGTAATGATACTTCATGTTGTCCTGTGAATAAAGATGTGTTTGCTGCTACATAATATCAAAGTGAACATAATAGATTTTCAGAATACCTTCTGATGATTGCAGTTTTATAAAGACACATAGATCTTTGCCAGAAAATAAAGCAGTTTATAGTTAAAGATTACAAGACTAATATATAGTTTGCTGAAATTTAGTAGTTAAAACAAGCTTAATGAACACCATTTGTCTCATGAAGTGGTGAAAATGAAGAACAGTCAAAAGTGAAGAACGGTGCAATAAAGTTTCAAAATCTGATTTTATTTTTTCTGCTGGTAGTGGAACTAAGTATCAGATAATTCTGTGTTCTTGCTACTTACTCTGCATTGTACAGGTTGTTCCTGCTTGATAGGAATGAAGTGAATAGGACATGACTGCCTCTTCCAGGCTAACAAGTGGGATTTTTTCGTTAACTGCTCCTTGAGTTCTTTATTTTTCTTGGAGCGGGGCATGATAGTACTGAGATTCAGTCCATGGGATTGTTTTGGGGGATCATTTGCATCAGGGTCATACATGAATCAGTCTTGCTTGGCTCTCTGCCCTTGAGAAAGGGAAGTAGTAGTACTTAGGTTATCTCACTTTTGCTGAAGATCTTCTATGAATTTTATAAGCTTTTTAATTATACTGTTTCTTGATGTCTTGATTCATCTAATGGAAGAGCCTTGCCAAAAGAATAAAAATGTGTCTTGTTAATGAGAGGAAAGAAATGACCGTTGGCGTTCTAAGTACAGCTTGTGCAATGCTTTCATTCACTGGTCCATTCTTTGAGCTGTTGATAGCCATGTTTGCCAGTTCAAAAACAGTACTGTGGTCGGAACAGTATACACAACATAAGATTTCTTTGTGCATACCAGACCTCAACAGGCAGGTTTTCTTGTGAAGATAACAGTACTGGTATTAGCTTGTCAAAGTAAAAATAACATTGAAAAGTAATAAAAGCCACATGTTAGGGAAGGGAATTAATTTTAAAAGTTAGTTTTGAGTTCAGTGAACATACGCAAATAAAATAAGAGTTAGGACTGAATAAAGGAACTACAAATGCAACTGATAGAAATTTCCTCTCTGAGACAGTCTTAAATATTTTCTTGCCTAATATAATTCTATATATGGTCATTTGGGTTGGGTACATAAATGGTTTAAGATAGCACAGAATTTTCATGGAGATGGAATTGCTGTGTTCTTTCTCTGATTATGACAACAGTGTGTTCCGCAAACACTTGGTATTCTTGAGAGCTGAGAATTTTTGTCTGCTCTGCCCTCTACACTCAATCCCACTGAATACCTGAGTTGCCTGTAAGTGTGTTTAGGGTCTGAGTCATGGAGAGTGCATCAGACAAGGGGAAATTAGTGTGTGTGTAATGAGAGAGGAGCAGGAAATGCGAGATGGGGAAAATGAGGAAACAGACTAACTGCTTTGCAGATGAAGATTTTTGTTCACTGTTTTTTGTCCAGTTGGCTAGAAGTTTAGATATTTGCTGAATAAACTATTTGGCTAGCTGGGTTATGTGTGTGTATTACACTAACGGGACACAGACCAGTAATTTGGGGTTATGCAAGAAGCGTGTGCTTAAGATAGGCGTTTTCTGTGAAGTGGTTGGCTGGTTGTGTGTCAGAGCACTGTGTATTTACTGTAGCCAAACTTGAGAGAATTGATCAAGGTGCTTTTTGACACCTAAAAAGGAGATTGTTTCTTGATGGTGAAAGGAGCTGACTATATTTTTTAAATGTAACTGAAAATACATTTTCAAAGTAATGATATATTAGATTACACTTACTTGTCAACAAACTTTACACCAAAAATTTGAGTTAATGTGTAATGAGCCATTTCACTATTTTATTGTACTTTAATGGTATCATACTTTTTGATTGCTACTAATGGAATTAATTCTTAATGACAAAATACTTTGCTCCATTTTATAGCTCAAATATGTTCTGCTTTTGTATGTCATCATAAACTTGTTTGCTGTAAAGATCTCAAACTTTGAGCTTGTTTTTTGACTTACCAATTTTGAGAGACTTTCCCAGTTTGCATGAATTTTCTTGCACTGCTGTATGTCTTGGTGTGATTAATATAAAATATATTTAATTTGTTACATGAATGGATAAAAGTCATGCACACTTCATGATTCTGAACAGAGTCATACACTTTAGAGGGGAACTTAGAATAACTATTTATAGCTTTCAAGTAGCTGTCTCAACAGCTCTTTGAGTCTTAACTTAAAATGGCTTAAAAGAAGATACTACCCCATTTTTCCTCTCAAAGTCTTGATTCTGTAAGTTAATAGGCAAATGTTTTGATTAGGAAGGTGGAACACTAATGCTGATTGAGCTTACTTACTGCATCTTGCTGCTTTTTGAAAAAGCTTCTGAGGACTGCTTTTAATTAGAGGGAGATTTTGTAGGATCCTGTACATGTTTAAGAGCAGATGATCTCATACTAATGAGTCTTATTTGCATAATATTTTTGTAGTCCCTCTTAAACTTTATCTTCTATGTAAAAGCGTTGATTTTTATATGTAGTATGGTGTTTCTTATGCCTAACCACTGAAAATACAATGGATTGGAATCTAGTTAAATTGCAAGTTCTTCTTCCAGCTTCTATCTTCTTTGGTCCAATCTTTTGTTTGAAGGTTTGTAGTAGCAGTTCTAAATAGTAAAGGAATGGATTATTTGTCATTGTTGATTGCTGCCATTCACTTAAAAAATATACTCACATTTATGCTGTTGTGTAATTTTTAATTGAAAGCCATGAGTAAGCAGTCCTTCAGGCTCCTTATTGGTTAGAAAAAATTAGGAGTTCTTGATTACTTAGTTGATTTATCAGACTTTTCCATGCTTGTAAGAGTACAAGTATACAAAATGTTTCGATCTGAGTTAACTGATTATTGTATCTAGGCTGCTTGTTGGAATAAAACTGAGCCAGTAAATAGTGTTTCAACTGCACTAGTTTTCACTGTGTGGTGGTTTAGGGCTTTTGTCATCTTACATTAGTCTTGAGGTTTCTCAAAGTGTAAACTTTCTTGCTTTAATTTTTTTTGCTGTAACTTAAATAGCTCTACCTGTATTTCAGCACAGTGGCCTCTGTGCTAAAGTAAACAGAGCTTATACAAAGATAATCACATCCAGAATGCTGAACTTTCATACTGATGGAGACTTCCACGCTAGAGTTTAACAATTAAATTAAGGGGGGTGGGGAGAAGGAAGGAAACAAGAAAAAAGGCACTCTGTTGAGTAGAACTGACAGATTTTTGCTTCTTAGAAAAACTTCAGAATTAAATAAAATTGTCCCCTTAGTTTATCATGTTAAAAGGACAGGAAACTGTTGTGTATAGGCTGGACACATAGTATATGTTGGTATGTTATGGCTGTGTTCAAAGACAGTAAGCTCTCTGAATAAGGTTTTTTCCAAATAAAAATATTTTGTGGATTTTTCTAAAAAAACTTGTGATGAAATACATAGTTATTGTGGGTTGCTTTTTTGGACTGTGGAAAAGATTGACTAAGTGTTGCATTTCTGTAAAACAGTGGTGCATAAATGACAGACTAAAAATACTGCCTTAAAGGTGACCTTGTGAGGATGAGAAAAAGACTATGCACTGCTTGTTCTCTATGTGCTTATAACAGGTTTGAATTCTGATTTCCTGTCCTTGTTAGAAATTTTATGAAATGGAAGTCTCAGTCTTATTTTTTCCAAAGAAAGATGATGTGTGTATGTGAGGGTAGGTACATGCATAGGGAGGGGCATATGAGAGCTGGTATTTGCCTTGGGAGCTGTCAGGAGCAGAGAAGGTTAGATACCAGCATTCCACAGTTTTAATAGAGGCTTCTTTGTTTGCTGTATGGACTTACTACACTCTTAATGTTTATTTCAGGGTTGGTTTTTTTTTTCAAATTTTGTAGCTTCTTTTTTCATTCCTAAAGAAGAAGGTAGCTTTATATGGTGCATTCCACTAAAAATTATTGCAATAAAAAAATGTAGTCTGGGATGCAACAATCTTCCTTTTAACACTTGAAAATAGTACATTTCACAGCAGGAGGTATTTACTTTGATTAAGTGAAAGAACCTGTCCTGTTGTATATACTGATGAGAGCAGGTTTAGTCCAGCTTGCATGCAGTTAAGCCTTTGACTTACTGATATAAAACATACCTATCTGCTGTAATTCTAGTAGAAAAAAAGCAGTATTTCTTAGTTCAGAGATATCACAGGCTTCATATTTAACAGTAGCTGTTAAAATGTTTGTAGTATTTCCAGTGAGAACATTCAGATGGATCTTTTCAGCTGGGGTTCTATGATCCACAAGATTCTTGATCCCCAGAAAGATCCAGTGAACTTACATCATCTTAAGATGTTAGTACGGCAGCATATGTGCCTTGTGCAAAATTCTTATTCCAAATTACATCTCTTGAAAAATTAGATTAGTGGCTTATGGCTAAGAGAACACAGGCTGCCTGAGATAATGCATCAGTTTATACCCATTGCAAAATGAGAAGTTATTCTTCAGAGTCTGTGAGGAACGGCTAGCTCATAGCTGCTCCTGAAAGCATCAGGTTGTGAATCAGTCTTGAGAAATGTTGATTTGACTTATTCTGTAGTCTTAATATTGTATTGATTCAGTCTATGACAAAATAAACAAAAACTTTAAATATTAGCACCAGAGGTAAAAATGCATTAGTGTTTGAAGACTTTGGAGGTTCGGGCAGAAGATTATGGACCTGAGTTGGCAATGCTGCTTAACCTGCCATAGGTCTGCTGTTGCTACCTTAGACTTCTTTTTGTGGCTTTATGCATATTCTGGCTGTGCTGCTTAAGGGGCCTCATTTCCACATACGATATAGTTGCACGTATTATTCTTAAGCAGCCTTCTGGTAGTTTGGCACAACCTGCTGTAAACCAGGTGTATCTGTTTGTGTGCATATGTGCTGAATTAGATTGGTGTCTGATTTGGATGGGATTAATTTTTCAGATTGATCAACTCTACATTCTGGTTCAGTGCATAAACATTTCTTCTAGAAGAGCTTAAGAGATGTTCCTTCAAACAAGTGGTGAGGGAGGGAGAAAAGAGAGAACACTTCACTGCTTAAGTAGTATGAGTGTCAAATGTCTCCTACAGCCTTATTCATCTGAGGCACAAAAAAGCAGTACTAGCTACAGTAAAGGGTGCTTTAGTGGTTATCACAGTGGGAACCAAATTCGTTTGTCACTTCCTTTTGGGAATTTAAACAGAAGGCAGAGATGCCAGATGAAGCAGGTTGAAAGTGAATATATTACTGAGGTTATGGTTGCTGGTGTCTCTCAGTGGTCTTCCAGTACAAAAGTTTTTCTTTGAAATAGTCTTTGAGGCTAATGTTGCAGTGTTGTATGTTGACAGCTTAATGTTTTGACAGGGAGGGGAACCTGCCTGGTATCAGCTGTTAAGGGAACGTGTTACATGATATGCTCAGTTTCTGTCACAGAATAGAGTCAAAAATATATGGACTGAAAGTAGCTTTGCACACTGTTAATGTGTGGATTTTTTTAAAAGAAACTCTAGGTAAGAAATGGATTTCTATTACTTTACCCCAAAATAATAAGGTCCAAAATCTCTCCTGTTTTATTCCTTTTAATGTCAGAAAAGAAGCATGAATTCTAAGTAACTGATTTTTCTATCTCAGTTGTCACCACACTGTACCATCATGTCTTGTGTTCAAGGTACTTACTATCCATATGTACAGCAGTAGGGGACAGCGCAGGCCTTACTTAAGTGTGTGGTTTAGCTGATGGCTGTTCTATGATTCTGTGATTCACCTGAAACTTGGGTAACTTCTATAAGCCTGTAAAACTCTCATGCTTAAGTACCAGTAAAACAGACATCATCCATACATTTTTGCAGGCAATGTACATCAGTATTTGGTCTGTGAAAGTGGTAATGTTTTCACTGACTGTAAGAACCTTCCTTCAATACAAGTTGTAAGAGTTCTGTCTTAATTAACAAATACATTGTCAAGCAGTATTATGAAACAGCTGTTTCAGTTACTGCTGTTCTTGCTTATGCCAATGGGGGGGGGGTGTTAGTCTTGGTAGTAATGACTTCTGTTTCAGTTTTGCTCTTGAAAAATCTGATGCTTCTTTTTCTTGATGCATATCTATTTTTATTTCTAGGCCTTTCTTAAAACTTTCCATGTCTAAATGGACTCCTGAATGTAATATAGTTTATACTCTAAGAGCGGATATGAAGAGTGAAGTTCCTTCTGATGCACCAAAGAGACAGGAGAGTCTGAAGGGGATCCTCTTGAACCCTGAGCCTATTGGGGCAGCCAAAAGCTTCACTGCAGAAGTTGAAATGATTGCCAGTAAAGTAGGGAATGAGTTCTCTCACTTGTGTGGTGATTCTCAAAAGCAGAATGACATGAATGGCAACTGTACAGACCAAGACAAAAGTATTGTGGTGCGAAAAAAACGCAAGAGCCAGCAGGCTGGTCCTTCATACACTCAAAATTGTCCTAATAAAGAAAACCAAGGTCTCTTAGGATTAAGACAGCGTCTAGAAACACAGAGTGAAGACAATGATTCTTCTTTTAGTGACTGTATCTCTTCTCCTTCATCTAGCCTACATTTTGGAGACTCTGACACAGTAACATCTGATGAAGAAAAAGATGCTTCTGTAAGACACCCTCAGGCGGTGTTGAATACTACAAGTAGAACTCATGGTGCAAAGTCACAGAAGTGGCCTCGGACTGAGGCAGATTCTGTGCCTGGGTTGTTAATGAAAAGGCCCTGTTTTCACAGCAGTTCTTTAAGAAGACTTCCATATAGGAAGAGATTTGTGAAAACAAGTTCGTCCCAGCGGACACAGAACCAAAAAGAACGAATTTTGATGCAGAGGAAAAAGCGGGAGGTGTTAGCTCGGCGGAAGTACGCTTTGCTGCCCAGCTCTAGCAGTTCCAGTGAGAATGATCTCAGTAGTGAATCTTCTTCCAGCTCATCTACTGAAGGGGAGGAAGACTTATTTGTGTCACCTGGTGAAAACCACCAGAACAGTACAGTTGTTCCTCCAGGTAAAACTAAATTCCTGAGATTCTTTTTATTAATGAGCTTTCATCATGTAAAATATGCTGCTTTTTTTTTTTGTAAGTGTTTTGGAGCATTTGTTTCTGTGTTTTTTAGATGTTATACTACAAATAGACTTACTGTAAGTGATGTGAACCTTATACCATAAATTCTTGATGCAAAAAGTACAGCTGGAGCTTCTGGTAAAATTAAAACAAATCTAGAATCTTTAATGTAAAAGGTAAAGTTAATGGTTTCTAAATAACGTACTGAGAAGTTGCTGAACTGGATTAGTCACATGCTGTGGAGTTGCTTGAGTTTTATTCAAAATTTTAGCTATTATAGCTTTGTTAACTGATTGTGGGAATAACAATTCTGTGTGGTTTCAGAATGTAAAAATATCTGGTAATAATTAACTGCACTTGATAACTTTTTTAAAAAAAGGAAGGAAATAAAATTGATCATTGTGATAAGAGCCTGAAAGAGGATTCAGTTGAAGGTAGCTTCACTATTGCGGTAATAAGAGAAACTTCTAAGGCCTGAAGCTGTGGAAAGCTAAGTATTGTATATAGACCAACTGTTTTACCTAGATAAACTCAATGCACTAATCTTGCAGTTTATTTACATAGGTGCTTCTGTAGTATGTCTTGGCGCAGTATTTGAGGGCACGCTTGAATGTTTGGAGTGGGGTTTTTAGGGGGTGGAAAAATGACTGAAAATAGAAGACAGTTTGGTGGTTTGGGGGTTTTTTTGTTTGTTTGTTTTTTAAAAAAAGTCAGGTATGTTCATGTTAGGACAGGACTTGTGCTGGAACAGAACCAGAGTACTAAAAACTAGATTATTGCTTGTTATCCATTGTAGCAAGAAATAACTTGTGTGTTGTCCTTTAATGTGCTATTTAAATACAAGAAGTAAAATTTGTAATGCAAAAATCTGACTTAATGCAATGCTACGGCTGCATAAATAACTCTGGAACAGAAGAATTGTTGCACAGGCTTAATTGTCTTCATGCATATTTGTGGGGACAGAAATGTAATTTTTTAAGTCCAAAAAAGTTACATTTGATGTGCATGTTCTAGCATATTAAGGGGTATGAATTGTAATTAATGAACTGAGGTATGCATACATTCATATTAAAAAACTATTTGGGAAACTACTGGGTTAACACTTCTGTTTCCAAGATAATAGTTTCTGTAATAGCAACTGTAAAATCATGTAGGACCGTTAACAGCTTTCTTTCCACACAGAGCAGCATGTAATGATGAAACTGGCATAAGGATGAGAAAATGTAGGTTATGGTTTCTCAGACGACCATCTATTTCTAACGTTGATAAATGTATTTAAATAGAATTTTCAATATATTTTTTTGTCTATTGAACTGTTAAAACCTACTGTCCTTTTTAAACACAAATTCAATTAATACCACTTCTGTGCTTTTATTTCCCTTGAAGTGTAGAGCAGGTATTTTCATAGTGAGGCTTTCCATAGGCATTTCAAAAGAATCTTTTTGGAGAGCGATCTCTTTAGAAATTCGTGTAATGATCAGTGGATATTCAAGCTGTTCAGGTAACTTCTGATAATTCAGTGATTCAGTGTGATGTTATTTTGCCGATAGGAAGACTGGGACTTGCAAGTTGTTTCATCTAGTTATGTGGAATAGTGCATTGTCCAATGGCTTAATTTTTATTGAAATTGCTACTTGAAAAGCATGCTTAATTAATTTATGAAATTATGTTTATTCTCATGTAATGAATGAAAAATCAATTTGTTCTGTACCAGTTCATTTTAGATTAAAATAAGGATGTCAGTTGTAACTGAAATAAGATAAGCTTTAAAAAATGTATATTATGGTGGCTGTACTTCAGGAATAACACTTGCAGTGAGCTGAGAAGTGATCTATCTTGGAGTGTGTGAATACTATGGGCTTTTTGCAGTGGAAATATATATTGATGGGAAGGTTTTGAGAATTTTATTTGCATTGCAGGTAAAATGAGAAGTTAAGCAGGCTTCCTGTATAAAAGTGCCCTATTTTTAGTAAGATGTAAGTGTGATTAACACTTTCTGTAGCTTTCTGCTGTTATATAAGGCATTTCTACTTATTGCATTAATTGGGACAGAAATGAGGCCAGCTGGAAAAATAGTTGTGCAGCTTCTGTGTATAGTGAGCAAGCGTGATGGTGTTTATATATGAGGAAAGGGTTGTATTGCTAGTAATATTGCAAGCTTGTTAATGTTAGGGAAGATTTTTTTTGCTCTAGGTTGGCATGTGAAGATTACTTATGCATCTGCTGAAATTACAGAATATTCTGAAGGACAAAACTTCTGCTAAGAATATGAGGCCTGCAGCATATATGTGAAAGTATTAGAGGATAGACTTAAGAAGGAAGAATAATAATCAGAAAAGAAAATACAATTTTAAAAGATATGGTAATAACTGAATTTTTAATAAGCAGGCATCAAAGTGCTGTGATTAGACTTGTAGCCTACTTAATAGCAAGTTGTATTAAGGGTATACCATAAAATATTTCTTTGCTTTGAATGTTGATGTTTATCTAAAGATACAGTACATTTAAAGAACCAGTAGATCGAATTAGTGTATACTGTTCTGGAAATTGTTTCCTTCTGATTATTGCAGGAAATCAAAGCAACAGATCTCTCTAACCAAGTAAGTACTTAGTAGGTTAGTTCTTCTAGTTAATAAAACTAACTTGGCTATTTTGAGAAATTATATGAATGGAGGTGCATGGGGGGGAGTGTTTCTTTTTTTAACAAAAGCTTTAACAAAAGTTTTTACAAAACCTTTACCAAAAAAAGCCCCAAACAACCCAAACCATGCTATATAGGGTTTTTCCTCCTTGTCTATCAGTGCTGCAGTTATTCTTCTGGTGGAACTTTGTCCTTTATATGGGAAAGTATTGAACAAATATGAAATCCTGACACCTGGAAATAGATTATATTGTTTTACCAAATGTTTGCCATAAAAGCCATTTGTCCTCGTTAAATCTGGGATGACCAGATGAAGCTCATTCAGGAGACAAAGGAGAGTTGGGGGCATAAGGACAATGTAAAAACAAGTATGTGTGGTTTAATGGTACAGTTACAGGTGCAAGTGCTTTGGTATATGTTTTAATCTGAATGTTAAACAGTTGGTTTTAGTTGAAATACTGGGCTTAGAGTTGAAATGACTGAAAACAGCAACATTTTTGCTGTGAAACATGAGTTTTGACTCTGTGTTTTGTTTAGGTGGTTCAGAAACTTCTCTCTAACCCTTGCAAGACCTTTATACACACCTACAGAGATAATCCTCTTTTGACTTTTCTTGTCAAAGGTGGCAAAATTTCAGCTTTTACTGTAATTGGATCTCTGTAACGTTGTAATGCAACTTTTCTGCTATGCTTGTATACAGGTATTTGATTTTCAGCTTGGATTTAAAGGTCTGGGGGTGCCATTTGGAGACAGCCAATCTGTGGAGGGAAATCTAGCAAAAGCTAAAATTGGAACAAGTTTTTAGCCTCTCATGTTCTGATTTGGCAGTAAAGCTGAACCCTGGGAAATGGGAAAATGTTATAAAAAAAAGCTGGGTAGAATTTTGCAGTTATAAATTGTTCACCTAATAGCACTTAAAATTCCTTCAGGGTCTGACATGGTACTTTGTATTTTTGAGCAGTTAATGCTAGATAGCACTTGCCTCTTGTTAGAGTGTAATGCTGATGAGTAGCTGCTCTAGTTTTTGTTCAAAGCCATTTAGAATAAGACTGAGTTTATTCACTGCTACATATTTATTGTCTGTCTCCCAAAAATGTTGAATATAGACATCTGATATTTTAAAAGCCAGAGGCTGGTGAAAATGTTAAACATAGAGCACTTTGTGTTCAGATTATTTCAACAGGTTCAAGATAAACATGTATTAAGTGGAAATGAGCTGCCTGTTGTTAGAGTTGATTATTTTTCAGTTACTTAATCACTTCTAAAACTACAGCATGTGCTCCTTTCTCACAGTAACTGATGCAGTTCATAATTCAGAGCTTTTTTTCTCAATAGCATTAGTGGACAAGGAATTGAATACCTATTCTTTCTACCATGCCTTTTACTAAAGAGAGGTTGGGGAAGAACTGGGAAGTGGTGAGGAAAGAAGCACCTGATTTGGGAGCAGTCGAAGTTAACCATTGCTGCTGTATCTATCTGTTGTGAATTGGAGCTTTAAATAGCTACCATAATAAAAGTTAGTTTGGAATTCACTTCAGCATTTCCCTGTAGCTGCTGCAGCCTTCTGTGCTGAAAACATGCTATTTCTAGAATTGGCTTGCTGTAGCATTGCTGATGGGGTTAAGATCTATGTTATGGGTTAAGAACAGTCAGTAGAGTTTTGGATTAGCCCATATTAGCATGGTTTAGAGTTGGGCAAGATCCCCTAAATTCTGGTTGTTAACTGTCTTTTCCACCAGGGTGCAGACTCCTAAGCAATTTGTGTTATTTTGAAAGTTTCTCCTGTTCTTCACAGCTATTGGAAAATATATTTCAAATGTCTCGGGTACAGAAAAATTCTCATCTTCTAACCTAATGTCACCCAACACTAAGGGGACGGGCAGGTCCTTTTAAGAATCCTTGGCAGAGTGATGATGGCACTAAATCATATTTACAATTAAAGCCTTATTTTCTTAGCATGGTATTATGGTTAGTATAGCACAACATTTATGATTAGAATGGCACAGAATTTCTACAAGCAAAATCAGTGTAGTACGATCTATAAGTAGCATAATACAGAATTTATAGTACAACTTATAATTTCTAGTCACTTGGACCCTCTGCAGATCAGGTCAGATCTTCATACGTGGTTTGCTGTATCGATACAGCAGTCATAATCTAGACTAGAAAAGCATATAAAGAATACGAGTCACTCACTCAGTCCTTGGAGGAAGCAGAAGATTGTGGGGGTGTCCCTGGCCACCGGGGGTCACGATCTCACTGTCCAGCAGCAGTTCTGGTCCAGATTCTCACTTAAACTTCTAACGGGGTGATTTTATAGACAGTGCTCTGTGTGCTGTTGCACTCCCCTGTTCTGTGATGGAGTTGTCAACAACACCTGGTTGGCCGGGTGCCTGGGACCTTCAAGGCCAGCAAGGAAGGGAGTAATCATCCTTGCACCCAGGAATCTTGAGGCTGATAGAGAAGTGAAGAAATAATGTTTGGTTTGTCTGCTTGGTTCACAGGACCTTCAAAGCCTGAGAACGAGGGGAAAGGGAACAAATACGTGTCCCGCTTGATCACAGAGAGTGGCTGCTTGCCTTGTAGAATGGCTTTAGTTATGCTAACCATATTGGTAGGGGTGGGGAGCAGGGAGTACCAGTCACACCTAGTTCAAGTTCAAAAGTTGAAGAGAGTACTCGTTAACACTAGTAGGATATTACTGTTTTCTGCATTGCAAGCTGAATTGCTGTCCAGGTTATTATCTTGAACTCACCAGCACAAGGTGCTGTAGGACGGATGGTACTGGGAAGTTCAAAAAGGGATTACACAGACTGACTGATGGCTGTCCATGAGTGCTGAACAGACAGTGCTCTCTGCCATCTGCACCATTGTTGTGGATACTGCGCAGTGTGAGAGTTTCCAATTAAAGATTATAGCCTGGATTTTCTACTGACTGCATGGTCTTGCCTGATGCGGCTGGCAGAGAGAACGTGGGCCTCGGCAGGCCGTTGGTCTGATCCAGTGAAAGCTTGGAACTCGGAATAAGTCATCTCTGTCACTGGAACTTGACTGCTTGTTTTAAATCTCCTCTGGCTTTACTTAAGGCTTGGTCAGATTGTCTCGTTTGAAATTGTCTGTTGTAAGACTCCTTCACTAATTTACGTGTAAATTTAAGCTAGGTAAACCCCATGTTAATTGCAAAATAGATGTCAAATACCCTCCAGGAAGGACAACAATCAGCCAAACATAAATTTGGATATTACACCAGTGTTATGTGTCCTTGGCAGGGTACTTCTGTTGATGATGAATGATTTATCTCCAAGTTATGCCATGATCTTTTGGAGTTAAGTAATAGCATAATGATATATACTATATGCAGAGTATAATTGCATATATTGTACACATCATACTGTGCAAAGCTTAGTCTCTTGCTTATACCTTTTGGATTATTGAAGTATTTGATTCTAAAATTTGCTTCCCAGAACTGCATGTGAACTTTCAATGGCACCTAGCAGTTACAATTCTGAAATAATCTTACAACTTTCTGGGGAAAAGGTACCTGCATTTACTCATCTAAATAATGGACTATGTGGTATTATGTTATTTTAAAAGTTATATTCTGCTTGATAAAGTACTTTAATCTGACAGATTTACTGTTTTTGTGATGCAGGGCCTGGAGGAGGGAGTGATTTTGTTTTTAAGGGTAGGTTATAATTTTGAGCATGTTCAAATTTGGATTCGAGCCAGCATAGTTTATCCCTTCCCCTAGGTTAGCTGAGCACTAGGTTTCTATCATAAAACAGACTTTTAAAAGCAAGGGGAGAAGCTTCTGTAAAGAATTTACTGATTATTAGTCATATACAAAAGCCCAATTACTAACTGCTTTTGATGGCTCTGAATTGTTGGTATACGCAAAACTTGCAAACTAAAATTTCTTGTGTTGCATGCACTATAAAATAGTGTTCGTGGATGTGAGTAGGGACAAAACAATATTCAGTGGAAAGTAATAAAATTCTTGCTGTAATATTCAATAGAAGTTTTGTTTTTAACCAGCTCATTTAAAATGTAGAATGAGTCTTTCAGTGGTAGCCCAAAGGCGAATTTAGTCACAAACAACTTAGAGTATAATTTGCTTGCTGTGTTTTGTTATTCAGGAGATGACATGGAGGAGTAGTGTATACCTCGAGGAGGAGAATTTTCAGTTTGTTTTGTAGTCTCAGATATTATGCTGAAAGTAGTACAAAATACCTCTCCTAGATCTGCATAACTATTTTGCTGCCAACAGTCCAGTGACTCTTCTCCTTGAAGAGAGATTACCTTCAAGGAGTGTAGGATTAGTATAGTAACACTTTGATTATGCAGATTTAGCTGTTCTCTTACAGGGTCAATCATTTAGATGATACATTGATGAGTAAGGTATTCATATTACTTTAAGTAAGTATCCATATGTGCTTTAAGTACTACTTACTTTAAGTAAGATCAAATTTGTTTGAGGTTCATTCCAGACAGAAGACAGGGACTGGTATGTGCATAAAAGCAAATAAATGAAGTATACCTTGTCATAGTGGACTATATAGAAACATCCCGTGTAGTGGACTGCAGGGTGAAAAGTAATACTGAGGAAGATGTGCAAGTATTTTGTCATCTGGTATATGTCTGGATTTGTTTTTTTGGTTGTTTGTTTGGGTTTTTTTCTTTGACTGTTAGTATGTTTTGTAAATTGCATAGTACATTAGAACTGGAATTTACTGACATACCAAATTCTGTTGGTTTTACGCCCTTCCTAAAAAATTTACAACTGTGTGTATATACCAAGTATATTCATGTATAGACGCCTTAAAGATACAGTCAGCTATTTATTACTAATGTGTAGCCTTGAATTCACCAGATGGCCCTTAAGAGTTACTTATATGACAAATATTTGAGGCATGTGAATGCCTCAAAATTCTCTTGAGCACATATGTTTAGAAACAATGTAGCAAAACCTCTGAAAATCCATTTGTTTTATTTTTACATGTCAGTCATCTCACTAAAGAAAGTTTCCTTATGCTTTACAGGGTTGTGCACTTCAAAAATTCAAGTCAACCACCTTGAACTGCTCTGACATACCAGTAAAGTTCAGTAACTTAACTTGCAAAGTAACATGATGTGAAACTGCAAAACGTCATGGCTTTGCTAGGATTAGGCTTGGAGTAGTCTGTACCAACAGACATGAATTTTAAGTGCATTGACAGAGAACTTAGATTTTTAATTGTTTTTTCAGCTTTGATACTGAGGAACATTCAAAAAGACATTTTAAATTTCACTAGTTCTTTAGTATTGGTATAGTTTTAATTCTTACTTGCCTTGTAAATTAAATGCTCCAATGCTAGGATAAATCCATTGTATATGGGCTTGTTGAACTTCCAGGGGGCTCTCCTTGATAGCTGTGGTGCTACTCATGTGCTACAGGCACCCTGTATTCCCGTCATCCTGCCAAGGAAACTGCTCCGAGACCTCATTTTGACAGATTATTTCAGACTTTGTTTTAACACTATCCTTTGCCCTGCTTTGTAGAAGCTTGTCTAAATCAGAATGAACTGGTATGGCTTTGTTTGTGGTGTTTCAAAAACTACGTTCTCTTCCTTGTAGTAATGTGTGAGGAGAGGCAAAGTAGAAGCAGTAAATCCTGTTGACAGTGAAAGATCAGGTTTGCATACCACTTAGTACTCCTGACTCTATGGCTGGTGTCAGATTATGGAAGAGCTACTTGATGAGGATTATGAACATTACTTCAGTGTTGCTTATGTTACTGAAGTTTTGCTATTCAGCTGACTTTTTGTTGTTCAGGTAAATGTAATTAAGCCAGTTTGTATTGTCTTAATTTGTATATACTGTTCTCCAAAATACTGCAATGTTCTTAAATGAAGCTAAGTTTACATACATATACTTTTGGCCTTGGTGTGCTTCTAATAGAACTCACGCGAAAGCTTTTTCTTTAAAAAGGGGGTGCAAAGTTGTATATGATCATAACTTACATTCGTATTTTTTTCCTGAAAAATCTGCCCTGCTTTGTCATTGGGTAGAACAGCTGAGAACAATCAGTCCATGCAGGATGTAAGTATTGACTTGAACAAGACAAAATTCTTCAAGCTCTTTTCTTGAAGAAACTTGCAAATCTCAAAATGGTAGTTTGCTATTTCTGAGATATCCTAGCTTGTTTATTTACAAAGTTCTTTTGTGCCCAGTGGTATTACTATAGTGAATAATCCATAGTTCAATTTAAGTATTCTAGGGGAAGTGTTCCCATCTGTCTGGGTATTAGGCTGGAGCTTTAATCATTGTTCCTGAAGTGGTAATTGTTTCCAATGAAAAATTGTCTCTATTTGATTTTGTGGGGTTTTGGTGGTTGGTTTTTACCACTGATAGTTTTGTTTTAACTTCCTCTGTCTAGTATATGATTGTGAATGCCACTGGGAGTATAGATGTAAAGGTGTTTATAACCTCCAATGGATTTGTCATCTTCATTTTGGTGTAGAAATGTAGAATATGTATTAGTTGGTGCATCGTTTTTCTTCTGTTATCTCTGTTTAGCCTTGAGACTTTAATACCTACAAAACCATGAAAAATTAAGAAGCTATAAATTATAACAAACCACCACTGTTTTGCTAGTTTCAAAGTTTACTTTGGTTTTATATTAAATGACTGAATTTTGTTGCTGTTAGAGTTAATAAAATTCACCTTAATTGCCTCCAGTACACAGTAGAATAAAAGCTTGTATATCTACCCTTCCATCTTCTGTCTCCTTCCCTTTTTTTTTATTTAAATATTTACATCAGAATTGCTGCCTTTAATAGTTAGATTATGTATTTGACAGTTGCACCTGAAGTTTTGACATATATCATGAAATTCTCTACCTATGTGTATTTTAAGTCTGGGAAAAAAATAGTCTGTTACAATGACGGCTTCTGAGATAGATGAAGTATACAAGCTTTCTTCTTCTTTTTCCTCATCAGGAAGTATTGATGAAGATGTTGTGGTGATTGAAGCATCCTCCACTCCCCAGGTCACTGCTAATGAAGAAATAAATGTTACCTCAACAGACAGCGAAGTGGAGATTGTCACAGTTGGTGAAAGCTACAGGTGAGACTTGCATCTCTTTGTATTAATCCAATTTAGCTTAACTCTAAGTTTGTCACAAGGCTTTATATCTTTAAAAACCCATAAGGTAATGTCACAGAAACTCTAACCAGAATGCATAGTATGCATAAAAAAAACCTCAGCAACAGAAAAACCCAAACCACTGCTTTGCCAAAGCTTGACAGTTCAACTAATCTGGAATTTAGGTGGTTGTAGTTAGTGTGACGGATGGGCAGAATTTTGGGGAAGTAAAGCTGTATGGTGAGATCCTAGGGACATCAAGTTGAGGTTGAATTTATCTAGGGATTAGCTGAGCATTTCCAAGGAAAGCATCCTAATTTTTTGAAGCTGCTGCTGTGTAAGCTTTCCTGTTCTTCCCTGCCTCTCTGGAAGTTTTGTTCCATATTTGTCAGGTTTTGCAGAATCTATTAAAGTGAAGTGCCTTGAAGAAGAAAACTAGAAAATTGTCATGTACATAGTCAAAAGCTATTAAGATCTGGTTGAGAGTCATCTTAGCATTAAATGGTCTAACCAATTTGGTCATACATACTTCAGAGGCAAAATAACTAGTCATTTTGAAATTACATGGACTTGGCCACAGACTGAATATACACAGCACCATATAGCTAACTTATTCATTAGTCATTCAGAATAATGTCCTATTTAATCATAATAAGGAAATAAAGACCCAGATCTCTAAGACTGTTTCAATTCAGTAGTTCTTTGTTTCCACTTCCACCCTTGCTTGAAATCATACCCACTTCAAAAACCCATGAAGATTATTAGCTCACTGCACAGTTGTATGCTAGGATTTATTTCTCTTCGTCTGTAGTTTGATGCTGTGTCATGTAGTCTGCTTGTCCTTTTGTGCAAGGAGAAATCCAAAGATGTTTCTTACTGTTGCATTTACAGTTTGCATTGAAAAACAGAAAATAAAGATTTAGTAGGTAATGCACTGGTTTTGATTTGAAGCTGGAGTTCCTGTAAGAAAAGTAAACACTGACAGTCCTGCGCCCCCTTCCACAGTTAATTTTCCTTCTCCTTTGCTACCAAGCCCAAGGTGCTTCCATGAACCTTAACTCTTAGTTAACTGAAGGGAAGGGGAAGATGATGTAGAAGATGAGATTTTAACCTCTGCTTGTGTTACCAAAGTGCACCTTGGGTCACCAGAGAGTAACAGTATAGTTTTTAAAGTGGTGTGAGAGGTAAATTTTATTCTGGGGTATTAGTAGGACACACATAAAGCACACACAAATCAATTTGGACATTATGTAAATCCAAACTTTAAAAAAAATGTGCCCTTTTGGTCTAGCCTGTTCTTTAAATTATAGTGACTACTGAAGTGGGATTGAAGTGTAAGTCAGTTGAGAAGACTGCAGTATGCTTTTTGCACTACAGGAAAATACACTGATCTTTGTTACTGAGTTATACAAATGAGGGTGAAGGGAGTACAGGCAGAACAGAAGTGTAGACTGAGCCCCATGGCGATTTGTGGGATGGCTTTTGTTTGTTTTTAATGAAGTCATTCCCTTTTCTTCACATTTTCCTCTTCTGAATTTCTGAAGTCTGAGTACATTTTTTTTTTCCAAATTGGAAAATAAGAGCCACTTGATGTGTGTAAATACTGGAGAGCCACAGGTTTTTGAAAGTGACCTGGTAAATACAATCCTGTGCAAATATTCTTATTGTAAAGACAACTCCAAAGCACTGTTGAGTTGATTGTCTGGGTTTGTATGGCTAAATTGAATGGAATGGGTGCTAAGTCTTATACTATAGAGATAAGGTCATCCCTTTCCTTAGGTATGGTTACAGGCTTATGATTTCCTCTCCTCAAGCTGCATTTCATTTAAGTTTAATTAAGTGTTGCACAAAGCTGTGTTCATTATTAGTGGAGAGGGAGGCAGATAATATTTGAGAGAGAAGTCCAGAAATTTCGTACTTCCAGGACATTTTTGGAATTTAAACTGAAATATAGAAATTATCATCTGAAAATATTCTGTCACAAGTTAGCATGCAAAAGAACATAATGTTTACAAATTTTTAGTGTCTTCACAGTTCTGTTGTCATTCATAGATCTGCTGTTTCAGAATGCATAGGAATAGCATAGAGTGCTTTTCTAATAATAAT
Organism: Aegotheles bennettii; assembly: GCA_013398125.1. Classification (NCBI taxonomy): domain Eukaryota; kingdom Metazoa; phylum Chordata; class Aves; order Caprimulgiformes; family Aegothelidae; genus Aegotheles; species Aegotheles bennettii. The sequence continues at coordinate 464,613 of VZRW01002940.1, forward strand.
AAAAAATACTTCAAATAGCTTCTCAAACAGAGAAGAGAAAAATTTAATAGTGGCAAAATTTATGTCAGTACTTAAGATGTTGCCTTTTTTAAGGTCTCGTTCAACACTTGGACACACAAGATCACACTGGGGACAAAGCTCTAGTTCTCATGCTGCACGACCTCAAGAACAGCGGAACCGCAGTAGGATTTCCACAGTCATACAGCCACTGAGACAGAATGCAGCAGAAGTAGTGGACCTTACAGTGGATGAAGATGGTAAGTTGCATTGGTCTGAGAAATCTCTTCCTTTTTCAGAAGCAGGATGATCAATGTAAGGAGAGTGGAATTAATTGCATCTGTTATAACATTCTATGAAAAAGTCTTAATTATAAACAAACTCATTTCCAAGCCTGTCAGAAAATCCTCTTGCAGCTTTCCTTTTAAAATTTAAAGTTTAGCCATTCCCAGTGGGTCTACTAGATCTAATTTTTCTTCCAGAACTGACTTGGGTGTGTGTCTGAGTGCTGACTCACCAGGCAGAAATTGCAGAACATGTTGGAACCACGTCTTTAAAAATACGTACTTAGTTCAATACAACACTATAAAAGGAAAATCTATTGCTACCTATGCTTTGGAATATGTACTGTTCTTTCAGACCTTTGAGTAAATATAATTTAAAAAAAAACCCAAAAACCAAACAACCCAACCGCCAACTAGTAAAATATGTTGTTATCTGAAGCTGTAAACCTCTCATTGTTTCCTAATATTAAAACCTACTGGCACTTAAGTCTATTCCTGCTGAAAATTGTAAGAGCAACTTGACAACTCACTGCAGGATTGCTTTCAGAATGTGTGATCACATATCAATGTTAGGCTATATGTGTCCTATGTACTTGCAGTTTTTTTCTGAATTTAAACATTAATACATTTCTCAAAAAATGTTCTCCTTGAAATAAAATTCGTATATTGGAATGCCACATTTGAAATACAAAGAAATTTAAATGTAGATACCAGATCATGTTTTTTAATGTGATGAGTTGGAAGACTTGCAAGAAGGGAGATATGTTTATTCCCTTGCTTGTTGAGTTGCTGATACACCTACTAGATATAGAGAAAAGTCTTGAACACTAGTCATATTTTATTTTGAGACTTTGTGTAAGAGAAATATTTGAAGTATATGGATGCTTTTTTTTTCTGATATCCATGCAGACATTTTTACTAAAAAAAACCCCAACTGAGCTGTTTCTGATGATATTCCCTTTTATGGTATCTCATACTTCCAGTCATGTCATTGCCTTGTCACTAATCAGAGAGAAATTTCAAACTTAGTCAAAGGCAGACTTTTTCAAAACTAAACTTGAATTATGCCACTAAGTATCTCTTTAAATTCTAACCTGTTTACAATTGTGTAGTAGAGAACCAAGATGTATCAAGTGTTTGGTATATTTCTCGGGATCAAATTAAATATTGCTAACTGTTACCTTTACAATATGCAAAATGAACATTCAGGTACTTTTAACTGTTGTCTCATACTGATTTAATGAATCTGGTTTTAATGTGTATTGAGACAAGAAACCAAGTTTATCTTGCTATAGCCTCTACTACTATGCATCTAGAATGATTCATGTTAGAAAAGTTGTACTGCTAGCTTAGATGCTATTATGCTGTTCCTGGTTAGTTATCTAAAAGTTTGTGCTTACAAAGCATTAAAAAATTGTAAGGGTAATGCTTGATCACAGAGTAGTTTGCATGTAGATTTATGAAATATTTCAGCAAGTGTTTTCATTATAAAATACCAAAGTAATTTGATTTCCTTTCTAGTGGTGTTTTATTCAGTAAATAAAACATATGTCAGATTTAATTGGGAATTTATTTTCTATTAATTCCTAAAATTTCCATTGATAATAAAAAAGAAAACTAGATAATTCTAATTTTTTTTCATGCACTAGTGAAACAGAATTTAATTTTGTATTGTGTACCTGTCAGGCTTTTGTGTTCCGACTTTCTTAGTATCTGGCAGACCAGAATCAAGAATTTATTCTAAAATAATTAAAATCCAGCAACAATATAATGAAAAAACCCAGCAGCTTTTAAAGCTTAAAGAACTTAGAGTTTTTTTGTTTCACCAGAGCCAACAGTTGTGCCAACCACGTCAGCTAGAGTGGAGCCGCAGGTTGTGAGTTCTGCTTCCAGTAACAGTTCTAGTACGTCTACCTCAGAGCAGGCCTCTGACACAGCTCCAAACGTCTCCAACAGCCAGCCCTCTGCAGCACCAGAGACGACTTCCAGTCTTCCCAGTGGTGGCACAGCTGGTACTTCAGCTGGAGGTACAAAATAAGAAAGCTTGATAAACGGTGGTGTTGCCTTCTAGTGCAAAGGAGGTAGAGGAAGTTAATTGGTGTTCTCCACTTTTAGTGTTGAATGTTAACAGTAATAAGTTGAGAGGAGAGGAAGCTGAAAGATCACTGATTTCTCCGCAGAGATGAAGGAAGTTGTGCTGGAACCTTCTGCTTTTGCCTGTTGGAGTGATTTGGTTATACCTAAAGAACCACATCCTTGCTTTTTAAGGAGGTAGAATGTAGTTCACAAGGAATCAAGTCTTCCATTGCAATGTGTTACAGGGGTGGCTTTTTTAATGTGTATTGTACAGAAGTGAAGGATGTATACAGATTCCTTGAACCTCCCCCCATAGATTACTTCACTGGAAGCATGTTTATACAGATCTGTATAATTGCTGCCCTATAATAGAACTGTATGTACAGGTAAGCACTCATAACATCTCTGAAACATGGGTTCTCAGCACACTAACCACAGGGACAATCTTTCCTCCTTTCCCTGCTGATAAAGTCTTAAATGAATAAGGCAATCGTCAGTTCACATCCTCTAGTGGTTCCTGCAAGTACATCCACCTGAACCATTCAGTTTTGGTTCATTTGGCATGTGTAGCTAAATCTTCTTATTTGTATGCAGTTTGTTTTGTTTTATTCTAGATCTATTTTTCAGTTGGTTAATTATTTAATTGTGAAGTGCAATTTTTTTTCTATTTAAGACACTGCTTTGTGGTGATCAGCTTTACTAATTTCTTTCCCTTCAATATTAACTTTTTTTATCTCCAAGATGATATAAGAAGAACTGCATCTAATACAACACTGGAAACTGGCCCTCCGGCCATGCCAAGGTTGCCATCGTGCTGCCCTCAGCATTCTCCTTGTGGAGGACCTTCACAGACTCACCACGCGTTGGGGCACCCACATACAAGCTGCTTTCAGCAGCATGGCCACCACTTTCAACATCACCACCACCACCACCACAACCCTCACCCAGCTGTTCCACTGTCTCCGTCATTCAGTGACTCCAGCTGCCCTGTTGAAAGGCCTCCGCCAGTGCCTGCACCTTGTGGAGCGAGCAGCAGTTCTGGCACCAGTTACCATGACCAGGCATGTTTAATTCTTGTGAATCTCCCTTTGCAGTTTCAAGCTGTTATGAGAGAATAGAATAGGATGCTGAATTGTGAATTATTCTGTTGTTCTGTAGCAGGCATTATAGAAGGGAACTAAAAGGAAAATTTGAGCTATAATACATGGACACAAAAAATTGGAATTTTACAGGAAGCCATAATCCAGCAAGTAATCATTGACAGCTGACATGCTCTCGATGACTGTAAGATGATAGCAACTGTTTAAGCAAACCAGACATAAATACTTTGAAATAAACTCTTGCCAATCATAGCAGTTTTGCAGCGAAACAATTGAGTGGCTTTAAGGGAAGAAAAAAAATCAAATCTAATGTTTGTGTTTATAAAAGGTATAAAAAAGTTGCTCTTCTAAAAACATTGCTTTTTAAGACTTTTTGAGTAACTAAAATCACAGCTCTAAAACAATACATTTGTAAGTAAGAACAACACTGTGCAAACTTTTACAACATGCAGAACTATCACTCTGGTTTCTGTTTTGAGTGCAATGCATTAGGCATAACTGAAAACACTAAAGATTTGGTTTTTGCCTCCAAAATATTTCAATACATGTAACTTCTGTATACTCACTGATTTATCCATCATAGACATTTTGGTTTTGGTTTTTTTTTAATACAGTCTGATGTAGTGAATTTAGCCTTTCTCACCAGATTCAAGAATTTAGGAATAAGAAATGTTAACCATATCTAAAGAATGTTCCAGAGTCAAGCCTTAAAACTTAAAAATTTGGATCTCAGTTGCATGTGATTAGTATTTATTTTAATTTTTTTATCACATTATGTTTGAGGGTGACTTGTTTGAGGTGGTTTGTTTATGCAGCAGGCATTGCCAGTAGACTTAAGCAGCAGTGGTATAAGAAGTCATGGGAGTGGTGCTTTTCATGGAACATCTGCTTTTGACCCTTGCTGTCCTGGTTCTTCGTCTCGAACTGCAATTTATGGGCATCAGGCTGGTGCTGGCCCAAGCCAATCAATAACAATAGATGGATATGGATCAAGTATGGTTGCACAGCCACAGCCACAGCCTCCTCCTCAGGCATCGCTCTCTTCCTGCCGGCATTATATGCATTCTCCTTGTAAGTACTGATAAGTACTGAGTACAGGGCTGGGGGGGGGAATAGACAAGAAAACAGCTTCCTGACTGGACATGAAAACTCCTACTGTCTGCTTGCTTTGATCTTAGAACTGGTATAGCAAAACATAAGAAATGTATTTAAACAGCTTGTGTAGACGATTTGAACAGGATCAAGGTGAAGTTAAAATATTTTCTTTGGGTGACCTTCATAACATTTAGACTTCAAAAACTGTATTTCCTATGAAAATATTTTTCATGTCCTTTCTATTTTAGCAATGCCCCTTTTTTTTTCTCTACAGAGTAGTGGACTTGTGGGAAAGGATTGAATTTTTTTTTAAAAAAACAAACTTAAAGTAAAATTTTTCACCATACATACCTTTTTTCAGTGTGCATCACACAGATCTATTTATTTTTTTCTTTCTTTTTACCAACACTGCCAAAGTGGAATACTTTTAGCTGCAGAAAGAGTGGATTTCTTGTAGGGTGTATTGCTTTATTTAAAAATTGCATAAACACATATTCCGTGTTGCTACTGTTTACAATGGTGTAATAATATTGAGGCACCTGTGTGAAGATACTTTTTAAAATAAATTTAAGTCCAAACCTGCTACTGACCAAATGAAAAGCACCTGATGTTTTCATTACAGATGCTTCTTTGACCAGACCTCTTCACCATCAAGCTTCTGCATGTCCTCACTCTCATGGAAATCCTCCTCCACAGCCACAACCTCCACCTCAAGTAGATTATGTTATCCCTCATCCAGTGCATCCCTTCCATCCTTCAATCTCCTCTCATGCATCTTCTCACCCTGTTCCACCTCCACCACCAACTCATCCTTTAGCCAATGCAGCTGCTCCAATACCACAGCATCTTCCTGCAACACACCAGCCTATATCCCATCACATCCCTGCAACAGCACCTCCAGCACAGAGGCTACATCCTCATGAAGTGATCCAGAGGATGGAGGTCCAGAGGAGAAGAATGATGCAACACCCAACGTATGTCACAAATGTACTCAGAACAATATCTAAACATATAATTCATTTCCCTCAGGTTTGTAAAATGTTGCATGTGAATCTCAAACTGTTAATTGCATGGTTAGGAACTGTTAATTTTTTACCATGGTAAGGAGTGTCTTTACATACCATCACAGCTGCGTGAGCATTAAGACTGAACCTGTTCCATTGCATCTCTCAACAGTGTCTTCAGGTAAGGCACGAATGGGGCATGGAAGAGAAAGGAATCTTAGGTTCCCTTGCCCATTACTCATTCTCCAGATAACAGGCAGGAATTCCTTTTCAAGCTGGAAAGTACATCATAAGTTCCTTTCAAATGTGTTCCTTGACAATATATTTTGCTTTGCTAATACTTTAAAATAAAATGAACAATTTATCATGAGACTGTTTACCAGGTTTAATTCAGATTTAATCTTGGATACTTACCTAGCTTTACTATGCTTTTATGTCTTTAGAAGAAAAGGAAGAGAATGAATAATATCTGTATGAGGATGTAGCTTTGGTGATATTGTTTAATAGATGCTACTGCTGTTGCTAAACTAGATTCATTACAATAGTATCAACAGAAATCAGGTCAGTACTGGCTTGGTTTTCAATCACAACGTAACTGAAGTTATTTTAAGTCTGGAGATAATGCTTTTAGATATCCAAGCGAATTTAAAGAATGAGCTCTCTAGTTGTTGCTCCTAACTTTGTTACACTATTTCTACTGGTAACTAACTTGAAACTGATTTAGACAATAATGCTTAAACAGAAGTTTGTTTTAACTGCAACTTTTGAGGCAGTTTCCAGGTAATTCATAAAAATATTTGTAGACAGTAACTGCTCACAAAGTGGCACGTGGCAGACTTCCCTGTCCCCCAGGAAAGTCAACTGTAACCTTGCTTTCTCAGTCATTAAAATTTTGATCTGAACCTACATCTGTTCTTTTGTTATCTTACCTATGCAAATGGCGTAACCTGTAAACACCCCAGCCTAAACATACAGGCACGCTGCTTGTATATGCACGTGATTATGCAGTCATACTCCAAAATTGTTTTTGGAACGTTCAATCCAATGTCAGACAGCAAGATAGCATTTTAAGGAAAAATAATAGTGGTAGCTATTTTACCAGTTCTGGAAACAATTCTGGTAGTTTGGGGATTGGAAATGTGAATATTGGCATTTCTTAGCCTAGTGAATCTTCTTTGTTTGTATAAAAACTAGTTATATGGTGATAATAGGTTCTTCCTTGACATTCTCTCTGAAGTCGCCAATCTCAGGTCAGACAGTGTCAGTTTGCTCAGTGACATTTCTCCTCTATAGTTGTGTTCTGTAATCTTACGAAATTGTTTTGCTGCTGGTCTTTCTTTTTCCCTCTAATCCTCATACAAATGACATGCAAAATCTTATTGTAGGTGTCTCGGCCCAACTTCATATAAATCAGATTCTACTCTGATAACTAGAAACTTGTGTATATTCTGTTAATACACAGACTGAGTTCCAGCAGACTTGCAGTTCCTTTGGTTCCGTGTCCTAGCATCTCAAAGTGTTCTTAAGATGTTGTTTCATCCTTCATTTCTAGCAATAGCATATGGGATAATCTAGTTTATATACCTTCTATCTAACAATATAGGACTTTTTCAGGATTGGAAGTAGAGAATGGTTAAAGTCCTGGTCTCACTGTTGTGTCTTATGTGTGGGTACAACAGCTATAACTTCCTTTTTTGAAAATACTTTTCCAAAACTGTGGTTGTTCTATACCAGCTGGCATGGAAAAAAACCTGTGTGCTCTTACTACTTGAGCTATGATGCAAATACGTTTCACAGAGAATGTCCTCTGATTAGTGTATTGTTTCCCCTAATTACTTTTTCTGGTGTAGTTTTACTACAAATAAACTGTAGCATAGCTGTGAATGACTCTGAATCCCAACATGACCATTATGTGGCCTTCGCTTTCCTACCTGCAGTGTGAGGTTAGGATGAAACACTTTGTTAGTCCTTCTCTAGTCATGTCTACCTAGTGAAGGGCAGATCACAGTAGATGAAGCTGGTTTTATCTTTGAATATGAAATTCGTATTATAATTTGTTTCTAACTTTAAATACAAGTTGAAATCAAAACAGTGTATGGGGAGGTTGTTTGGTTTTTTAATTATAAATGCGTTCCATCAATTCAATCTGTAACATTTTGATTATGGATGCTGCTTTCTTGATACTAACAAGTATGAAACTAACTGTTGTGGTTTTATGTTGTTTAGACGTGCCCATGAACGGCCTCCTCCACATCCTCACAGAATGCATCCCAATTACGGTCATGGGCATCACATTCACGTGCCTCAGACAATGTCTTCCCATCCTCGACAAGCTCCAGAGAGATCTGCCTGGTGAGTAATCAGATACTATTTTAGATCTTTGGGACTCGGGACGGAAGACCATAATGTGCTGATCACAGTACTGATAATGCTGGCTGTGATTTTAAAAAGTGCTGCTTGCACCTGTAGTTTAAAATTTGTAGATGTTGATATGTCTTTGAAATATGGCTTTGAGTACTCAGTGTCTTAAGTATATTTCTAGAGAGCTTTATCCATTGCTTTTAAAGTGGAATTGAGTGTTACTGACTTGACTCTAAGTAGTTATTTCAAGAATTGATTTTAAAATAGGCAAGTAAAACATAGCTCAAGACTATTCTTATATTTATGTTCTTTGTAAAATAGAGGTTTAGATTTGAGTCACAAACTAATTTATTCTCTTTTTTTGAACTTACTTCAAGTTGAATTGGGCCCACTCATGAAGGTTACGTTTAAGTTCTGCAATATATTTTTTATTAAAAAAAGATACTTTTGACCGTTAGGGAAGAGGTGCATGTGTCACAGCTGCTTGTTCTCACAGCATGAGCTACAGAGAAGACTCCACCATGGTAATATTCCTGGGCACAATAAATGTGGAGTTACGTCTACTGATTTACCATACTAAATCTTCATAGCTAATTTAAAAATGACTTTTCATTATGGTAGGATTAAGATGATTCTTTAGCAAAGTTTAACAAAAAAAGAGTATGTAAAACTGTTATGGTAGCTGTGCTGTGTTGTATGCTTTCCAAAACAGTGGAATTGTATCTAGGAGTCAACATGTACCCTTACTGTAATGCCACTTTCATTCATGTGACAGGGAACTGGGAATTGAAGCTGGTGTGACTGCAGCTACTTACCCTCCAGGGCCCTTGCATCCTCACTTGGCCCACTATCATGCACCTCCTCGACTTCATCACTTGCAAATAGGGGCTCTTCCTCTAATGGTAAGGAGATAGCTTATGAAAAGTGATGATTATTGGTCATTGTAATTATTTTGTTTGTCAGGAAAATAATTTTAAGGTTTGCTGCATTTAATTGGACATGTATACATTGCTGCAAAAGTTACTGGTTTAACTGAAGAGGAAAATACTTCAGTGTTTGTGTGTTGCTCCCAGATAGGGAGCTAGAACAGACTCATATTTACTAAGAGAAAACAGTTTAGGACACTTAACATTTCTAACTTCAACTCTTGTAAAATGAACATATTTTAATTAAATTGTCACTTGCATTGCAATGCATTGACCCTCTGCATCTGATTTTTAAAGTTCAGATTCTTCTTTAATGAGTTTTGGATTGTTAAAGGCACCAACTTTCCACCCAGTGCATGAGGATTAACACTAGTGCTTTATTTTTAAGGTGTGTATACAGCATAGCTAGAACTCCATCTAGAAATTTGTTTTTTTTCAAATAATATTTGGTGTTGATCAACCTAAATCCATGTGATAAAGTATATAATTTTGTAGCATGAAGCATTGTAACAGGAAGTATGAGGGTAAACTAGTCACTTGTTACACATAACTTTTTTACATGTACAGTAGAAAACCAAGGGAAATCAGCATAACTGACTTTTACGGAGTATATTTTCGAAAGAATATTTGTAGGTTTATTTAAAATATTCTTATTTTTGGTTAATGAAAATTCAGAGACACAAGTTTAGTTTAACAGAGCATGTTTTGTGTTTCTATGTAGTATTCAGTGGGGTGAGAAACTTTTAACTGTGTTTTAACTTTCGTAGGGGTATTCCTACAATTAAAATGTTACACAAGCAGATAGTTGGGACCCCACTGTTTTATCTTCTTTTTAGCAGCAGCATGGAAGAAAGCTGTAATATAGAATCTTCAGAAGTATTTCTTGAAGGTATGATAAAATAGTTTTAGGGAGTCTTGCCCTTCTGCTCAGTAACTGCTGTTACTAATTGATAAAAGTGTCAGATGAAATAGGTTCTTTAACTCTACAGAAACATGAGCATGTGTCTGTGTAGGAATATCTAATCCTCATTACAGTAATTCAGTAATCTCTGGATGAAAAGGAATTGAACCTGCCATTGATACTCTATTAATCTTGTTTTTAAAACATGCAAAGCTGCCATAGAATTTTCAGGTCATATTATGTTTAGTAATAGGATTTGGTGGTACATGGGGGTTTTTGGGGTTGTTTTTTGTTGTGGTGTGGGGTTTTTTTAGTTTCTGTTTATAAAATATATCTTAAATAAAGGGAGGCTGTCTACGTGCCTCTCAGATTTTTCAGCTACTTGTCAATCAAAGAAGTTCCTGGGATATGCTGTTCTAGTTTCTTGACTCCAGCTGCTTCTGCCTTTTGAATAGTGTCTTGTTGTTTTTGAATTTCAGGGGGGAATTTATCTGGACTTTAGTTTGCTAGCTGTGCTGTAATAAATCTTTATAGGGCTGATGCAAGCCTTGAGAAGACTCTATCTGTGAACCTAGACTGCAGCTTGCCAATCAGAGGGACATCTCTGGATCGTGTAGCATAGCCCATTTACTAGCTTAAAAATCTACTGTCCCACCCAGTATTTCTGTTATCCAAGTGAAGTAGTTTGTTGTGGTATGTACTCTGAGAAATCCTTGTAGCGTTAAGATTAAATTTAGTAGGTTTCTTAAATAGATAGTTTCCAGTAGCAGAATTTGATCCAAATGGGAGACCTGTCTGGGTGCATGTCACTGCACTTGGTGAACTCTGACCTTTGAGGCAATTGCAGCTGCAGTACTGCATTACAGCAACACTCGGGTGACGTTACAGCTCCTGTAATGATGCAGTATCTATGCTATCGGATGCACTGTTTTCCAGCAGACTGCTTTCAAATCCTGGTGAATCAAAAAAATAAGCTATGGAAGTCAGTCTTGAGAATTGAGTTAGGTTTTGTCAGGTGTTTCCTCTGACTGAAGGCAATTGATTCACAATGCAATAAAAGGCAATGGAAACTTCCAAATGATGCCAAACATGTGTTGTAAAAGCCTGGGACAGCAAATGTTCATAGTGTGGATGTGTGAGCTAGTTCTTTAAATGTATTCTCTGTAACTGGAAGACCAAGTAGAATTACATGCTTAAATGGAGACTGGGTCACAAATCACCAGTTTCTTACAATGTAGTTTTTACAAATTACCATACTTTTAATGCACTCTCCCAAATTCCTTTGTTATAGCCACAGTTTATATTGTCAAACAGTTAAGACCTGTGACACCAACAGGTATTACTTACATGAAATGTTTAGTTATGCAGATGAATATACATATCTTGTGATATAAAATTCTGTATTTGCAGTTATATTGAATTCATGTATTAGTATATAATCTCTGTAAATACACTCTTCGCATTGCCTAACAACTTAGATCTTGAAATTGATACACTGTTGGAGTTTGCAGCAGTCATCCTGTCTTGCTTGTTTCTCATCTCCAGTGCTAATTAGTATCAGACCTGTAGATATTTAGGCTGCTTACAAGAGAGGCACCCCATGTCCTAGGATTCTGGAAATATTCTGAAGGTTAAATCTCAGTTTCTATTACCAAAACCAATATTGTGGCTGTATTTCTGGCTTATATTGGCACTACACAGTCACCATTTAACAACACTTTGTAAATGGCTTTAAAATAATTGGATTCTGTTTTTCTTTTTTGAAAAAAAAAAGTATTTAGGGCAGAGAAATCTTTTCTATCCCTGTCAACTTTTAGTTACCAGACTGGGTTTGGAAAAATATAGAAAGGTAGCTTATTGGTTTGTTATGTTATGTGAATAACTTCGTCTAGGCCTGTGCTTTCTCACAGTGCATTAGTTCAGTTTTACACCTTTACATATGTTAAGCCTAGAAGTGTCTGCTGGAAATAAAAAAGCCACACATGAATACTTGTCTTTATGAATAATATCTGGGATGTCTGACTTGTTGACAGCCTCAGGAGATGAATTTTGAGCTGTCATATACAGTAGCAGAGATGTTGCCAGCTGGTATCACAGAAAGGAATATAGTACTTAGGTACATAACATTCTTTCTGAACTGTGGCTTACAGTCCTCATATCAGTGTGTTCTACATGGTTAAGTAAACAGAATCTGCTGATCATTTGGGTTTTTTTCACCTCATTAAAAATTGCTGCTGGTATGTTTCTGACAAAAAGTCAATACCATTATTCACTCACCTTGCGGGGGTAAAAATGGAATGCAGGAGTCCTGCTGTGGAGGTGATCCTTGATATATTAACTACCTTTCTACGTTCCTGTATGAAAAGCACTGGTGCTTGAAGTGCCTGTAGGGTATATCTCCGGACACTGATATTTTGTTCACTGCTTAGTATCTTTCAATATGCAAGGAAGTCAGTGGATGCTTGAATATAGAGTGTATGTAGTTACCTGTGACTATAGATGTAAGTTTTGAGTGTTACTTTTTTATCTGGCTCTAAATTCGAAGTGTGTCTGAAGATGTTCAGTTGTTTTGGTTGAGATAAGGATATTGGCTTTTTTTCCCCCAGACTGAGTATTAGCCTTGTTTCTTCTATGGAACCAAAAACTTGCATGAATTCACACATAGCTTTTAGGTGTTTTTGTTTACAAAAAAAGGTTAGATACTTATGGCAGTTTACACAAAGTAGGTTGAGGTATTGAGACTTGGGAAGTGAGACCAAGCAACACGGAATGCAGATGTGGAGAGTTTATGATAGACAATCTAGTCTCACTTCTGTTTTGCTTCTGGTTATGTTTAGAGAGCTCAGAGTGGTGGTGTGTTATGCTGTCAGTTGGAATCGTATGCTCAAGCTGGAGTATATATAAGTGATTCAATAAAAGCAAAAGGATTTTAAATTTTACAAAGTGAACAGTAAAATACTGAAACTGTTCTGAATAGGTTTAACTTAACGTCTGCTGTTTGAATAGGTACCAGACATGGCGGGCTACCCTCACATCCGTTACATTTCATCGGGATTGGATGGAACATCATTCAGAGGCCCTTTCAGGGGAAATTTTGAGGTTTGTAATAGAATAAAACTAGATATATGTCAAAATGTGTCATGAGGGAAAACGGGGAGGGTATATGGTAGAGCTAGTTCCATATGTAGATGTAAAAGAGTCAAAGAAAATACCAATTACTTATAGAATGACCTCAATCGTGAACTGGGGTAAAAGCATATTGAAGAGTCAGTCAATAAAAGGTGCCCTGGACACTGCAGGCTTAGATGGTTATTAACTGACAGTACACCTTGCTCTGCCCACCAGCCTAGTTAGTAGGATGTAGTATTCACACAATATGTTGGTAGAAGGTAGTGGTGTCTCTGAATAACTGCCAGGATCCTCCTAATGAGGGTGAAACTTGGCAACTTTAACTGTGCTGTCCTGTTTATGTAGTGCAGGAATTGAAACTGAGGGGGGAAAAAAAAGGCAGAAAATAAAAGGTATCAGATGCAGAGAGTTAATGACCTAGTCTACTGAAAACATCTTCAGTGACATCTCATGGTTCTAATAAACTCATTGCTAGAGAAAAATAAATCGGTCATTGTATTTCAACTTCAGCAACTTTCTTTTCTTCTAAGCCTTAATGACTGTTAGAAAGCAAATATTTACATATGCTTTTTAATTGCATTTTCCTTATTAGACATGCAAGTACGTGTGAACATACTGATAACCATTCCTAGCTGACAAACAATTTCTATTTTTTTAATACTAAAATAGTGTTTCCCTGTAACTTAAAATACCAGGCAGCGTTGTGTGGGTTTTCCTACAGAAATCCATCGCTTTTCCCACCCAGCATACTCTCTTTTGGTTTGCCTGTATTTGAGAAAGTTGGAAATAGAGAGTTTGTCATTTTACAAATGGGTTAGAATAAAATTAATATATTGTCAAGGTGGCTGAAATAACAGTTCTTACACTGTTTATTCCCTGATCATTTTTTAGGAGCTGATTCACTTGGAGGAACGATTAGGCAATGTTAATCGTGGAGCAACACAGGGAACTATAGAAAGATGCACATATCCACATAAGTACAAAAAGGTAAGGATTTCTCAGTGTGGCCTGTCTAATATTTATTTGAAAATGTAATAACGTTTATGCTTAGCTTAAATTTGCAGAAATGTCAGCTTCAAGGAGTGTTTTCTGTATCTTGCAGTTTCAAAGTTTGTAAGCAAACCTTACAATGCCACTTCTTTCACTAAGAAAATTAAATTAAAAATTTGATCCCTAGATAAAGAGCTACTATCACTGTAATGTGATAAACAAATGTGCTTTGATGTGATTTAATAACTTGACCAACAGTTACAGCCTTGTGAGCAATGAAATAACTATTGGTAATAGCTAAATTGTCAACAGACTTTGGCGAGAAGTCATCAAATAAAGTAAGACTTTATTTTTACAATAAATTGTCCACGATGCTTACCTGCTTGATACGTATCATTTTAACCTTTACTTTGATCACACTAGGAAGACTGTGGGACACTTAAGTTTTGGATCTGGTACAGAATTTTGTCTCTCAGTTGGAGTTTATTATACTGTAATATAAAATCCCATCCACATTTACATAGTGTTATTTCAGTTTATAAATAGTCACTTAAGATACTTAGGATTATTTTTTTTTGCCTCTTCATGAATGAAATGAAGATATTTATACATAGACTACAAATAAAAGGACCAGTTGCAATAATATGAAATTAATATATTCAGAGTCCAGTAGACTTCTGTAATTAACAGTAATTCAATAAATCTGAAGTGTCCTGTTATTTTTTGGTCCAAGTGCTAGTTCTTGATTAATTTTGGTTCAAATATATTTGAATAAATATTATGAAATGTTTTCATAGTAGTATGTGTTGAATATGTATTAAAAACAGATTTTACTCAGTTTGTCAATAATGTCATCTCTACTAACAAGGTAACAACTGATTGGTTCTCACAGAGGAAACTGCACTGCAAACAAGATGGGGAGGAAGGGACAGAAGAAGACACAGAGGAAAAGTGTACCATCTGTTTGTCTATATTGGAGGAAGGTGAAGATGTCAGGTAAATCCTACTGCTGAATATCAGAATACAATGTTACAGTTCTGGTTCTGAGATCATACTTGAATATGGCACACTAGTCTTTGCAATACTCCATAGGTTAACAGTTACAGTTAGAGACTGTCATTGAACCAATGAATAAAACAAGTTGCAATTAAAAACACACCTTTTTCAGTCTATATTGTCTTTGGGTAGAATGACAGTTATTTTCTTACAGTCTTCCATGACTTGACTGTCTTGTAACGTGAGCCCAAGCTGATACCCTTAATTAATCAGGACTGTCAATTTTAGTTTTCCTGGAGTAATACTACTTAAGCTATAGCAGGTTTAAATCAGGGTAGTACAGCAGAAGCTAACTGATGCTTGACTTCCATTGCCCATATGCATTTCTTCTTGGAACTAGACAAAATGCTTTATTGACACTAATGTTTTTCTGTTCTGATGACAGGCGCCTTCCATGTATGCACCTTTTCCACCAAGTATGTGTAGACCAGTGGCTGATAACTAACAAGAAGTGCCCCATTTGCAGAGTGGACATTGAGGCTCAACTGCCTAGTGAAAGTTGACACTGCTTTCCAGAACTCTTGTCCTTCCTCTCGCTCCCTCTCATCCTTCCTGGTACTGCAGTCAACCAAAGATGGCATGACTTACCTGCGCAGATTTGGAAGCATTGAACCTTGAGTGCTGGCTCTGCTATATGGTACAACTAGTGCTAGACCTACAGTTTATGTAGAAGACAGTTGAGTTTCAGTGTATTTATAAAACTTTTTTTTTAGGTTTTACATTTTTTCTTTTAATTAATTACTGTATTTTTGCATGGTTCCTTGTATTGCATTTGTTTGCACATATTATGGGCTTTGTGACCCCAAACTTGCAGGCAAGATTAGCTGCTTTAGTAAGTAGAGTTGTGTGGTCTCTTTTTTTGGTTTGTTTTACATAGTATCGAGCTTTGAAAGTATGATTTCACTCATTACTAACCTCAGATTCCTTAATTTAATCGATCATATATTTTAGTTTAAATGTATAAAGATCATCTAGAAACTGATAATATTATGTATTGAGACATTCCTTAATTAGGAAAAAATGGCTGCTGTATATTTACAATATCAGTTCTGAGTCAAATAACATCCTTAATACTGGGAACAGAATATGAAATATATTCAGTTTGACTGCTATAGCATACTCATCACCAGAGTTTTCGTCTGATCAGATTTTTGTGTTCGTTTTTAAAATTTCAGCACAATGCAGATATATTTGAATGTCAATATTAAACATTTAGACTGCTGTTCAGATTGTATTTATCATTTTCTTCCTTTGTCTAGAAATTTGAATCCCTAACTTAAATATTTGCTGCTGTGAAACAGCTCTAGTGAACACTAAATGTTGATATCAGTTAGCTGGGTTGTAGATACTTGCAGATTGAAAGAATTATTAGAAAAATGGAAAAAGAGCTTAGAATCTGTTTGGTATTCTGCTAACTTAAGTTGAAGTATCTGCGCACATTGAGGGTTTTTGTTTGGGTTTTTTTTGTATTTTTTTTTATATAAAACCATTCAATAAGGACTTAGAGCTTCAGGGTTTTTGTTTTTGGTGTTTGTTTTTTGTTGGGGTTTTTTTGGCAGATATACATGCATTCATAGAACTTCTAAGGATTCCAGGCTTGTCTTGGGATTTTTGTTAGTTTTAAAGTTAATAAAGTTAGCTAAATCCAATTGTCTCTTGTTTCATTTTTCATTAGTAAATTGAAAGCCTGTAAATTTCTGTAGAAACTGAGACAC
This sequence comes from Aegotheles bennettii, assembly GCA_013398125.1. Lineage (NCBI taxonomy): Eukaryota > Metazoa > Chordata > Aves > Caprimulgiformes > Aegothelidae > Aegotheles > Aegotheles bennettii. The sequence goes on from VZRW01002940.1 coordinate 481,247, forward strand.
AAATTATGTGGTTACCTAGTTTTTTCCTTGATCATAGATTCCCTCTTTATAAATTACCAACAGGCCATCACTGATTGAAATATTTTCTATAGTTAAGATTTGCTGCATAATATAGTATATAGAATTAAGTTATAATGTACTAACACTTCGCCTTTGGAGGAGGTTTTAATCCACATCATGATTCAAGTTGCTTATCAACATTCTTTCACATATGATAGACTATAGTTTATTTAAATGTGCTCAACATTGCAAAATGCAAATGTACAAAAACATTGAGACAGTTATTACTGTCGCTTCGGAAAAGATGTTCCTCGGGGATCATATATGAACATGTCAATAGCTTGCATTAAGCCACCTGCTTTGTAAGTGGATTGAATAATAAATACCTTCAGTTTCTCTTGTCTCTGTCTTTCATAATCAGTGTAAAATGGTTTACAGTAAACCTAGAAGATAAACTGTTATGTCTACACTCAAAAATGTGATCCATTTATAAATACTACCTTATCAAATTTGATGCCTGTTTTGTCTGGTTAAAGTGGCTTCCCTTTTATTTATAATTTCTTTTTAATCTATTAGAAGTAGCATTTGCCAGTGCAGTGTCTATCACTGGTGACAAACTTAACACCTCTGGCACTGAGGCCTTAAGTGGAGAGAAATTTTATTCCAGCATGTTTGTTAAATGGACACTTTAAAGCTTAATTGCATTGCTAAAACTGAACTTATAACCACTTTGTGCTTGTACGATGGGGGATACAGGAAAGAGGCAACACACGATTTGACTGCTTCAAAACCTGACATGGTGTTGTGCTAAGGCTTCTTGAACATCATGGCTGTAGGAAACTGAAAGTGAGTATGAAGTTAAAACTGCATTGGTAAAAATGAATAAAAGTAACTGAACAGACTTTCTGGTCTTCAGTGACTTTTGGAAAGGAGGGAAGTTACTTGATCACTGATGCTTGAAGTCTGATGATACTCACTTTTAAAAGTTTCCAAGAAGATAGTTGAGAGACATAGGAAAAAACTTGGGGCCTCTGGAATAATTGAGGCCCTGGGTATGCGATAGAATCTGTTTTGGCTTCCTTACAGGACAAAGAAGCACAGGTTTGGAGGATGATTTTATTTTATTTTATTTTTTTAAGGAAATCCTTTATGCACCTGATTTGGGTGCCTGGTACTAGAGGTATTTTAGTGGTCCATGAATTGACTTGTTTTATAACTGCTACTAATACTGTCTTGCTTTTAAATGTATGCATAACATTGTAATGTGATGTTGAACACTTAAGTATTTGCCAGGAATCACGGTGTTCTGATCTTATGTGCTACTGCAGGGGCTAGTAAAGCTGCAGCCTGGTTCTGTTCCAGAAAGTTGTGACTTAACCATGATTTAAGGGAAGGAAAAAGAATAGGCTTTTGATTTTGAAAATTTCCACCACTTACTGTGCTTTATATGCTTAGATGCATTGCCTTAAGTTTTTTGCAACATCTTTGACTTTGAAGATAAGATTCTCAACAGTATGCATCAAATTACTTTTCATATAAAATTCCATTGTCAAAAGAAATCCTTTTGTATGCAATAAATAAAATGTTAGACTGGTATCATTCAAAATCTGCTTCTTATGCAAGTTTTTTTTTCCTTGTGCCTTTGTTAAGTCTTGGTGTGTAAAAAGTCTTTAACATGCATGTGTTCTTACAGGTACTGCCTGAGAACAGACAGAGTCACCTAGAGCTTAGGAGTTCGGGAAGGCTGCCCGTATGAAGGATAGAAAAATGCTGACACTGCAGATGTGAGTAAACGCGTGACACCACTTTCTGGAGATCGAGGAACAGTTGTAATTAGACTCTTCTGCCTGTGCAGGCAGCTGCTGTAGGGTTCATGGTTAGGATCAGTTATTAAACTGACTGCTCCTAGCCGGTTCCTAGCTGACCGGCACGCCTTCCCCAAGGCCTGTGTGAACCGTGGAGGCTGTCAGGGCTCTGTTGGGACGGGTTCCCGCAGTGCGGGTACCGATGCGAGCCGCCCCCGCGGCTGCTGCGTGCCTGGGGCCCTGCTGTTGAAGCCGGCGTTGCCGAAGCTGGGCTGGCCGAGCGCAGGAGCTCCTGCCGCTTCCCACCAGGTGCCAGCAACAGCGGCGCTGAGCAGCGCAGGTGCGGCCGGGCCTGGGGCCGCGCCGCTTCCCCCGCACCGTGTTTCGTCTGCCGCTCCGCCGCGGAGCGCGGCTCCGAGCTCCCCCCCCTCGCTATCGCGTGTTTGTGGCGACAGCCGCGCTCTGCTGCGCGCCTCACGGCAAAGCGGCGCCTCGCGCGGCCTTGGCTTCGCCGGAACGCGATCCCGGGGCG